>VZUA01020529.1:6706-20942 GCA_013401035.1 Horornis vulcanius | reverse complement strand
AGGAGCAAGGGTTGGACTTGATGATTCTGATGGGTCCCTTTCAACTCAGGAGATTCTGTGATTCTGTGATTCTATGTACAAGCAAAGAGACCTTGGGAATGTGTAAAGAAATAAACCTTAATGGTTTTAGTTGTGAGCTTAGAAAGTTTCTACAGCTATAGTTGACTGGTGCTTTTCCCCTGAAGGCCTCAAAGACATGATAGTATTTCCCTCTAGCACTAAGCATTGTAGCAAGCAATAATTCAACAACCAAATTTAGCAGTAATTCTTCCAGGTAATCACTGTGGAATGCGTGGAAGCTGGCACCATTCTCATCCAAAATTCTACTAGACTCAAGAGGTGCTGAACAAATGAGGAAAGAACCAAAGTTTATCCAGACAATTCTCTAGGATGAGCCATATATATGTGACACTAAAGCATCCTCAGCATTGGTGCCAGGTCTCTTGGTAAACTCTAGCTGATTCATAAGGGAATGATGAGGTATTGTTCACTTAAAAACTCAAGTCCACTTTAAGATTGGTAAGTACAGATTTAGAATAGAGAAATTTAATCTCATACTTGTGTAAAGTCTGTCCCCAAAGTACTCCACCCTTTGAACTTCTCTGAAGAAAAGAAAATTTAAAATGCAGCCCAGGAGTCAGTATCTTTAACTTAAAGCCTTCTTTCTGAAGGGAATTGTATAACTGAAGTTTCTGAAATATCCTTAGGGTAGAGCTATGAGGAGGCATCCAGGATCCAAAAGGTTATGCATAGGTCACATCTACAGATATTTTTTCAAAAGTATGGTACCTCAGAATAAAATTGGGTTCTAATATTTGAATAGAAAATAGAGACCTAAGAAAATTAACTACATATCTTTTGGTACTGGGAACATTTATTGTGCAATTATTAAATAATATATTAAATAGTTTAATATAAACATTAATTAATGGCAAACAACATTTAGCTGGATTCATATGTACAATGCTGAAAAAAATCCAGAAGTCTTTCTAAAGACTTTCAAAAGTGTTTTAAAGATACATGCAAAGAGAAACTATTTTTAATTGATGTCAATATTCTTCTCCAAAATTCATTGAAGGAATATGGTTTCTACCATTCTGAAAAAAAATGTCATATTTAATTAACTTGTATGCTTAATATTTGCATACCTCAGTTCAGGCACAAGATCGAAGTAGATGTGCAGCAAAGAGTAGGGGTGAGAAACTCTGTTCCTCTCAGCAGACTTGAATGGGTTTGTCAGATGGTGTTGGGTGGCTGCTTATAGTTTTGGAAATGAATCAGATGAGTAGAACTTTCACTTGCAGTAATAGCACACTCATGGAGCACAGAGGGGAGGGAAATCAATTAATTCCTGTGTCAATCACAGCATATTTCTGTCTCAGAGGTAAATAGTCGAGCTGGGCTAGTCAATGGGTAACAGTGGGCGTCTGCTGATGCTGAGCTGTATTGCTGTACTTGTACTACTATGATCCTCTTTCTTCTGGGTTTTATAGGGAGGTTAAAAATGTTTGTTCAGTATGGCCAGTACATGTTAATTCAGTCAAAGGTCAATGAAATATTAAGCTGCTGCGTCAATATCCTACTTTCAGTTCTTTGATGTTCTACGTGATCTAATAATAGGGGGGTGGAAATTGCTAGGAAGCCCTTCTCATTTCTTCTCATTTCTTCTCATTTCTTCTCATTTCTTCTCATTTCTTCTCATTTCTTCTCATTTCTTCCTTCTTCTCTTCCTAAAACTGCTAACTGAATTCAAAAATGCCCTAAATATGTCTGCCATTTCAGACTTTAAAAGGAGTCTCTTTTGTAGTATGTGTGCTTTGTTCTGAGTGTTTTACTTCCTTTACTTGCTGATAGAGTTTGTCTTGATGAAAGAGCTGTAGCTACTTCTTCCTGCAAAAAGTAGAAAAGAATTTTTGCTGGAAGTTTCTGAATGGGTTTTATTAGTTTTAATTGTACTGAGTGCTTTTAGAGAAAGTTGAGGATCCTCTAAATTGAGAGTTGTAGTCTGGTCCAACAGCATATTTCCCTTTGAGTTAACAATACTTATTTCATGAATCAGAAACTCTTAAAGGTGTATCAGAAAAAATAATGTGCATGTCTCATGATTAATATCCATGTGTGCTGGTGAACTACATGTTCAAAGCAGAATATCCTTAAATTCACACAGCTTAGCAGTAATCACTCGGATCTCTAACTCTCTGATTTAAGTGTATTATGCACAAACGTTTGACCTAAAACCAAGGACAGCATGAGTTCCTCCAGTGAGTTTTCTGAAGGGGCACTAATTCCTGTTATGTCAGATAGCTCCACATTTGAATAAAATGGTCCTCTGCTTTCAGCTGCACGGCTGCTCTTTGGGAAGCACAAACTTCTTATGGCTCTTGATCACAGTCAGTATCATCAGTATTACCATGTTCTTTACCATAAGGGAGAATAGTGCAAATTTCACTCTGATAAAGATTGTTTCGTAGGTATAATAGAAGAGTTGTATCTGGTTGATTTTATGGTTTAATGCATGAAAAGTAAGAATAAGAGGTGTTGATTGGTTTTAGCCTTTGGAAGGACAGTAGGTTTAAGAAACTGACTCTGAACATAAAGAAGTACTTGTCTCTCTCCTGAAATTTTGTGGCCAACAGCCAGAGTTTGCATTATATACACACTAAGATAGGTGAAATTGCATTACTGGAATGAAAATTGCAATACAAATCAAAAATCAATGTACACATTTTCTTGCAGGCAAGGGCTTTTTGTACATACAAGATACAAGCAAGAATGGTTCTTTTGTGATTTTAACAATTTAAATTACAGCTTCTATACCTTATGCAGGAGAAGATAGAAGAATAGAAATTCTAGCTGAAGGGCCAAATACTGCCTTCATTTCCTCTAAAATATATTAAAACTATTTTATTTCTGTATAAGAGGCAAAGTGATGCTTTGAGAAATGAATGTATTTCATTTTATTGCAATGTTTTGAAAGTTTTATTTTTTGGCTGCATATAACCTTAGCAAAATGAATAATGAACTCTGCCGTGTCTGAAGTCTTGTCCTTCATGCTTTGCCTCACATACAATTCTCTTTTCTTGCAGCTATTTTATTCATCAGATTAGGTCTTGTCATCTTAGCAATTCACACAACAGGAAATCAATAATTAATTACGGATAGGTAAAGCAATGCCTCACTGATTGCCTAAAACATCCAAGACTTTCACTTTATAAAACCACCAGGGATAGTTTCTTAGCTGTTTCTCACTTGAATAGATTTGGCAAGTAATTAGCACTATCTTTCCCTCCTCGTGTGTCTCTTCATAGCTAAAATCAAGGGATGAGGTGTAAAAATTAAGGTACAAGATCTGTGATTAGAAGATGATAACAATGCACATCAAAAAGTGCATCTGAAAAAAAAAAGAGACAAGTCACCAAGGCCATCTGTGGTATTTTGAAAAAAAAAAATGGATTATACTCTCAGAAGAATATAATACCCCTTACACTGCAATGGAAGAGAAAAACAGGGAGAGCAAATATTGGAGATTATTTTGAGGTGGAATGCTGACAGTAGGAGAATAATGGTGTTGCTTTCAGAGAAACCGAGATGAAGGCTGGGAGGTACATGTCTCATTTTGAAAAAAATGAGTTTAACCACCGATTCTGAAAATGTCACTTCAAAGAGGCTACAGAAAACTTAATAATCCTCAGCCAGTGCCAGACAGTTTTGCTGCAGTTAATGACTGTCTGACTAGGAGCCCTTCTTTAAGCCTCATACTGCCCTAAATATGTATTTCAATATGTATTTGTATTTCAGCTTCTTAGGCAATTGAACTTCTGCTGTGTCTGGGATGCAGAAGCAGTCACTTATAAGTGAAAGCCATTTGTACACTGAAATTCAGAGTAAGAAGACGAGAAGCCCTGAGGTCGAGCCCGC
The DNA here is from genome assembly GCA_013401035.1 of Horornis vulcanius. Taxonomy (NCBI): domain Eukaryota; kingdom Metazoa; phylum Chordata; class Aves; order Passeriformes; family Scotocercidae; genus Horornis; species Horornis vulcanius. The sequence continues at coordinate 17,024 of VZUA01020529.1, read as the reverse complement.
TGCACCAGATAGGAGACAGAAGCACTGCGTGTGTCACACAGCTGCACCAGCTGTGGAGCAACATGGCAGCCCCAGCATCTGGCACTGGCACAGGGGACTCAGGGTACCTGGGAGAGCTGGCTGCTCCAGTGGAGCTCTGCCCCTCGCCTGGCCTGGTCCTTCCCTGCCTGGCCCTGCTGCTTCTGCTGCTGCTCTTTGCCTTGCCTCAGGTGATGGCACTGCTTCCATGGGGCTCTCAGCAGAGTCTCCATCCTGTCCCTGCAGATAGGTCTGTGCAGGGGAGGAGAGCGTGGCCTTCCTCAGAGGCTCACACAGGAGTGCTACTCCCAGCATGACCTTTAACCAGCAAATAACTGGCTTCATCATCATCATGAAAAGGCATGGGAAGCAAGCTGTGCTTTCCTTTAAGCGCTTTGGCTGACTTCTCATCCTGTCACCAACTCCTGCTCTTTTATCCAAATTAATGTAATAGTTTTAAAGCTCCCAAACTTGATGAATTTCTCATTTAAAAATAATCTTCTGGCTTCCATAAGTCGTGGAATTGAGACTATAAGTACAAATACTAAAATCTTCAAATTAGGATGAGCTTCAATGATGCATGTCTTCACTTTGGGTCTGTTGATTTTGGGTGCTTGGCTCGTAACTCTTTGGGAGAGGAGGGGAAACATGTTATTTGGAGTCAGCAGCCCTTTTGAAGCCATTGAAATTACTCCAGAAGGAGGGATTTAAACCAAACAGACATGTAAACTGGGAGAACACCAGGATCTTCCAGGCTCAATCCCTACTCTTCTCTTGAACAATATATCTTGATTTACCTCTTTGGAAGCAAAAGATAAAATCCTAGGAATAAAAACGTTAATACTCACCAGAATTATAGAGTAACTGATGGCAGTAAAATAATGTTTATTCGTAATGCATCGTAAGGTAGATCAGTGCCCAGGAATTCTTTTCTGGTTTTGAGTTTTTCTGGAAACAACACAAGCAAATCCAGAAAGAATGATACTTTCAGGAATCATTTACTGTAAATAGGATTTGACAGTGTAAATTCAAAGAAAATATTAAAAAACACCTTTGGGTTTAAATTAGTTTATCTAAAATTAGTTGATTTGTTTTTCAGGAGTGTTTCTAGAGTTGAAGCTGTAAGAATTTAGTTGAAATCCCTATTCCAAAGTAAATACTCTTCAAGTACAAAGGCAGGGGCTTTTTTAGAGAACAGTTGTCTTGCCATCTCTTCCTCAACAGCTCACATTTCCTTGTCACCCCCTCCAGTGGTGCATAGGTGCTGTTGGGGGGACGAGTTAGCTTCCTCCTTGGCTGCCATGGGGCTGGTTGTGTATCTTTGTTGAGAAACACTGGGAAATGTATTTATTCTTTCTCTTTTATTAAAACAAAATAGTATGATCCCAGACTGTAAACCCTAATGATAAGTAAGGGTGGTTGTTGGTGATGGTAAAAAATGCATTATTTTGGAAATCCCATGTGAAAGCTCAACGAGATATTTATGTGGATCACCCCAACCTTGTGGCCAGTTCAGATTTCTCACCACAGTCAAGTCATACACATAATTTTCATATGGTGATGTATGTAGATTATTTGATCCAGTTCTAATTTCTGCTGTGTCCTATTAGAATTGTAACAGCAAATTTCCACTGAAGAATTACCCAGACCTGTGTAAGTATGATGAGCCTTGACTTAATTCACATCAGATTTATCTTTTGCTGTTGACAGCATCACACCAGTGCACACCAGTCAGGGTGTTTCATTTAACCTGACAGTGGTGCTCTAGCTTGTGGAGGAAGCAACACCAGCAACTCAGAGCAGTGTCTGGCTGAGTTTCAAAGAAAGTAAATGCTACATTATATACTTACAGGCACTTTGCCTCGTTGCTGTGTCACCTACTTCCAACTCCACAGTGGGCCTAGTTACTGATCCCTGCAAGAGGTTGTCTATCAAAACTTCACATTTCTACAGCTTATAGCCATTACAGGAGCAGTTATTACTGCAATTAATATCCTGGAACCAGTAAAAAGCTGGCTTATGGGTAAGGAAGTAGGATGATGAAGCAAGTCTGGTCCTATGTGCTTCAAGTTGTCTGTAAAATGTCTGTTAAATCAGGTTAAAGAGGATCAGACATGAAGCAAGAAGTAGCATGCTAGAGAGGTTGTAAATTTGAGGAAGGCAGGAAACAACATTACAGCTTTTCAGGCTTTGGCTGGTTTTTTAATTGGATTCTTTGTATAATTGTATTTTTTTCTCTCTAGTAGGAATTTTCTGTTTACCGGAAGTTGCTCTTTGCTGTTGCTGACAATGTTCAAACACCTATGGCCAGGAGTCAGAGCAGACTCTGCTCTTCAGCAATGAAAGATACTGAGCCGTCATACATCAGTTTTTCTAGAGCACTCAGTGCTTTTCAAGTCAGTGTCTTCTGATAGCAGCTGATCAGCATAATCAATCAGAGGATAAGGGCTTGTTTTCACTTTGGCTATTAGTAATGGACTATTAGTACATGGACTATTGTGGGATTTCTTTCTGAGTGGATGCTGTGAGGTATCCAGGTTAGGCACCATACTCTGCCTGACTCCTAGAGATTCCTTGGCCACCTCACTCCTCTACTGTCTGTGAATTCTTCAGGCAGGAGCTCTCATCTCCTCAAATCAAAGACTCCACTACCAGTGACTTCTGAAAATTGGAAATTCTTGCAAACACAATAGAAATCTGTTTTCCATTTTGCCCTTACATTTTAAACGCAAAGAGACTATCAAGAAAAGACAGAAAAAAACAAATTATATTTTCATGAGACACATGCAATAGGTGTTTGGCACAATAAGTTTAGCCACCCTGACAAAATAATTATTTTTCCATGGGCCTGAAAAAAATTATTTATTTTCAAAATGACTGAAAATTGAGAAAGGAAATAAAGAACCTGTTCACCCCTCAAGCTGGGTAAAAAGTGATCAGAGAGACTACAACATCATTTTCTATAGCGATCATCCAACTCCCATCCCAATTTTAATCCTGCAGCTTTTCCAAGAGGATGTTGTCAGAAACATGTCACTGCCAATCAAGCTTTAAAATTTGGACTTAATGAAGCATAATTGATATAATGGTATCATGGATATATTCAGTATAGTCAAAATATAGACAAATGCCCAGTAGAAGATGCATTGGAAGGATGTATAATGGTATTTCTGTACTCTGGTTGTTCTCTGTCCTCCTATAGTGTGCAGTTGTCACCTATTAATTAATTACTGCCATTTAACAAATATATCCATTCTGTAACTGAATTGCATTGAATTGCTTTCCAATTTGTCAAATCCTTTTGTCTTACTCTTCATCTCCTTGTGGCTAGTTAATTGGTTTCTTGAATTCAGTCTCACATACTTTGGTCTTGACTTAGCTTTCTTCTCTGCAGGACACTGCTGTATACTGTACCTTTAAGTACCCAAACCAATTTAATTAAATTTCATTACAGGCAGTAGACCTGAAACAAACTAATGAAAGCAGCCATCATGTCGGGTGGTATTTATCTAGCCATTAAATTGAAAATAGCCCCTTTAGGCTCTTAAAAATTAGTTTCAATATTTAATACTAATAGCTTTTGGAATTGTTGATGGGGATAGTTTTAATAAATTTGTTACAAACTGTTTACCTTTACAAGGAAAAAAGCTTCTTCTTTGCAGCAGAAGGAAGCTAAAGATAAATTACTTCAAAGTATTGGGGTTTTGAAATACTGTGAGGTCTGGGAGCTGCCCACAGCCTGTTGAAAAACACCATGAAAGTCGTCATACAGTGATTATACCTTGTTTAGTCCAAAACAATGCCAAGCCAGTACAAAACTTGTCTGAGAGTTTATTTTTTGCCTCACTTTTGTTATTGAGCTGATTTGGCTTGCCAGCTTGAGAGTTTGTAGCAGAATTTATTTGAAGACCTCATTAGAAGCACTGCTGTCACCAGAGAGAAAAATGAAAATTAGCTGGGAAGAGAAGAAGGGAAAACATCCACTGCAAAAAAAGACTGCTAGCACCAGCATCCTGAACAGCTCTCCTTGCTGCTCAGGCACCTTGCACTGCTGTGTCTGAGGAAGCAACATTGACAAAGTAGCTGTTGATATCCTGCACAGCACAACTGGTGCCATGTGCTGTTCCTGCAGAGTCCGTGGTGGCAGAGATTTATTTCATCTGCTTCCCACCAGAACCAGGCTGCAGGTATTAATGTACACAATACTGGTGGACTGGGCAACAGCAAGAAAGACTTAGACTCTCATCACTTTTTTTCTGAATGATATGCCAGGGTTTTACTTGAGGGAAGCAAGACTGCAAAAGGAGAGTATGCTTGGCCATGAATGCATCCAGATCCACAAAACTGGAAGCATTTCTACCTTGCTCTATGTAAGCATGGTTAATATCTCTTGTTTTGCAGGCAGACAGTAATAAATAGTGCACCCTTTTTCGTTTTGTCAGATCAAAAGTCTGTCCTCTTCATAGCTTCCCCTTCTTCAATCTGTTTAAAAGAAAATCTTTTTTTAGCAGAAATAAATTCTGTTGTAGAAAACTACAACAGAATGAGATATAGTCACCTTACTTGTATTTTTTTTTTGTAAGAAATTCTAACCCCAGAGAAGGAGAAAGAAGGAAACTGTTTTTCTTCATCAAGATAAAGGCATGAGCTTCTCACATGTTTGCTCCTTCAGTTTTATAATAGAGAAATCAATGCACAAGCTATTGATAACCAGAGACAAAAAATTAACGCTATATGTATTACTTGTAGTCTTGGTGATTGGATAAGGTTATTGGACTTAAGCTATTCATTCTAACTCTAACTATAAACTATTATATCTTCTTTAAAGTACATGTATTTTATACATATATACATATCATATATAGTAATTTCCAATTTGATTTAAGAACTTTGGTCTTCACAGATGTTTTTCCTCCATTATCATGAACCCGCCCTCTAGCCTGGAGGATGTGGTTTATGTAGAAACTTCTTCTAGAAGTTTAGAAAGCTTGCATATAGACAATTTTGCTTTAAAGAAGTGGTATTAAAAACCAAGTATTTATTTTTTTAAGTTACTTTTACTATTTTTTATTAATTAACTTGACTTCTCCCTTTTATTTTCTTACATGACTGTGATTAGATAGGAGGTGCAGTTCAGTGAAGTGTCCTAAATATGAGTGATAGAGGACAGTCACTACTGACTCCAGGGAAAGTCCTGATGGTCCTGTAAAAGCCATAGCCCAGATTTCACTCTTCCTCATTTTTGTTTTTGAATTTGTAGCTGAGATACATCCCTGTTTGTACAAATGCATTACATGAGGAGTACAGACATTTAGCACCCGTAGTTACGTGTCACCTCTGTCTGTCCTAATTTGTTTATAGCATTTCCCTCTCCAAGAAGTAGGAGTACCTTCTTTCCTCCTGCTGTGTCACAGTCTTGATGAGTACTCTTTTCTAAGAGTCTCATGAAAAGGGGGTATCCTTTTCTTCTAAGAGTGAGGTGCCCATGGTTTCTGTGGATGGAGCAAAGTCAGACGGATACCTTGAGCAAAGGCAGAGCATGGGAAGGGGTGGGATTCATTGCTGGATGTGTGGAGTAGCTGAGTTAGGGTCTTTCCTACCCCAACCGTGAATTAGTCTTCTATAAGCAAGAGGAAAATTGCAACTGGTTTTTGGTAATGTTTTATTGTGCTTATTTTTATTCAGCATTTCATTGAAAACCTTTTGTTTAGCACCGTGCCTGGTACTGAGCCCAACAGAAAGCGGGCATTTTTAAAACTGTGTGAGACTGGGAAATCTCAGTGTTACTGATTTAGATTTAACATGAGGCACTGATAATGACAGTTGCAATCTATCAATACTGAAGGCATTTGAAATACTGTCATTTAATAAGAACAGTATCAGGAGTCAGTTTATGCTCTCATGATAGTTCCAGACTATATGTAATACATTTTTAAAAATGCGAAGTACATTATTTTGTATTACTACACTGCATTATGATGCTGGAACAAAACATGAATTATTTAAACTTTTCTTTTTTAGTTTTGAACTAGCTGTTTCTAGTATTTGTATTGCTTTGTTGCATTTTTTTTTAATACGTCACCATTAACATAGTTTTAAATAGAAGGAATAGAATTTCATTCTGTATGCCTTGAAGAAAATTAGAACAATGAAAATGCATTGATTCTTTTTCTCTCATGTGTGAACAAAAGAGCAGTTAGTATAAATAAGCTAAGTAGATGTGCAGTCTGGTATTCCTGGAACTTCCCAATCTACTTATTCCAAAACCTCCCTATAAAATGGAAAATAGTTTAAGCCAGAATGCTGTTTGCAATGTGAAAATAGTGGTGTGGTAAAAAAAAGGCAGAACTATTAAACAAATAGCATAAAACAATGTTAATAATTTGAGACTGAGTTGTGTTATTTTATAGAACTTTCTACTTTTATTTTTAATCTTGCTGTGTCAGTACAGTCAACACATCCTGTCCTGCACCACTATATTTAGCACCCAGTGGCAGGAAGAAGACAGCAGCCTACTGGTGTATCCGTAGTGAAAACACCAGCGAAAAATCCTGTGCCTAAAGCGGGGAGCTGTGTGGCGTTTTCACTGACCTTTGTCATGATTCTTGGTGTTGCAGGATGGATGGTCACAGTATCACTTTGTAGCCTCATCTTCAACAATAGAAAGGGATCGGCAAAGACCGTACTCCTCATCCCGCACGCCCTCCATCTCTCCCGTGCGCATGTCTCCGAACAACCGCTCAGGTAAGGCCCGGCCAAAGCAAAGGCAGAGGTAATCAATCCATCACCGTCACTTTCCCTGACATATGGATTTGTGCTTAACTCTGCTGGAAGGGCACAAAGTGTACTCTTTACTGTCACCAAATTCCTATTCAAAACAGCATTTTAATTTTTTTCATTAGCACCTGGTAAAGTCTTACAGAAGAAAGATTATTCCATAACGTTTTGTCATAAATTCTCCCAAAGTGTTTTCTTGAGGAGGATTACTTGACTAGATCTCAGGGCAATGGTATCCATTGGTAGCACCAGGAAATTCTGTTGCTCACTTTCTAGTCATGAAAGCCGTTATGTGGTTTATGAGCATTCTGCACACTTAGCAGAAGTTTGAAGACTTTTGTCAGCTTTTATTCCGGGTATGTGTGTATACATACATATATGTAAGTTTCACAGATTTGTCTACACCTCATTCTGTAACATTGATAGCTTATTTACACCAGTTATTATCAATTCTCTATGATCTGCACAATGAACTAATGTAAGTATCTCAACTAATGCCGTAGTGAAAATTAATTTTTTTATCCAGAAATTGGGTAATCTTCCCCTTGCTTTATTCTAAGCTAGGACATACCTTCATTAGATAAAGCCATTCCCAGTGAAAAATTTTCCAGATAAACAGAGTGCACTGTCAGTCTTTCAATCAAATGCTGTCATTCCATAGGTGCACTAAGACTTTAGGATTAAAATTGCCAAAATTATGATTACCATTATGCCATAGTTCGTTTTTTAAGAAAATTGTTTTGTTAATTATCGAGAAGCTGCAGAACCACAGCTGAGGAGATGTGAAAATGTAGCTAGAAGTACAGTGAGAGCTGCTATTCTGTTTTTAAAATCTGCCATTACACAAGTCCATAAAGGGCTCTTGTTCCTTTTTTTCTTCTCTAAAATCTCATCTTGACTGTAAGTGCAAAGTACTTGAAATGTCTGGCCCTGAGACCTTAGATCTCTCTCTTGCCAGAGCCATCTTCTCACTTCTGTTACTCTAAATTTTGGATGAAATTTTACTGCCATCATCACTTATCATAAGACTGGAAAAGCACAAATAATAGTGACTGTTTCTGAAGGAGGAAGAACACTTATCAGTCAGCTCAATGTCAGTCTAGAAAATTGCTAGAACAAATAATCAGAACCTGAGCATCTCAAAGGGAGTAGGAACATATTACTTAATTCTTGGAGTATATATTTCTACATAATAATGTAAGTTTCTGTGTGTCTGGTAGCATCCATATCAAATGCAAACCAATTGCTCTTATTAAATCCATCTGAATTTCTGCTACAACATAATGAAAGCACTTTGCAGACAGAAAAGTCAGTTAGTACAACATCCTATGATCAGTAAGACTCTTTCACACAACATTTTTATGGACAAGCCTAAGGCAAGCTAGCCAACAGTTCAGAAAACATCCTGTGTGGTAAATAAAAAACTTAGGGAGAACCATTCACAAGGAAGGGGTATTGTTTATTGCCAAAATGGCAGAATGCTGTGCTTAAAGCCTGTCCTGGGCCCAGTCCTCTTCAGTGGTTTTAGTAGTGACCCAGATAATGTGCAAAATTTACCTATTACCTTTGTGGGTGACATACACCTCATATTCTTTGAAGGGTGTTATCGAAATTCGAAGTAATCCTGAGAAATTGTAGGTAGTGTTCAAAGGGAAAAAAACCCCAATCCTTTAAAAATAAATTATAAGGATAATTTCTGACTAGATGAAAGTTCTTTAGAAATTATCTGGGGATTTTTGTCAGTTGCACACCAGAATTGGGAGGCTGAAAATCAGGATATGAAAATATACTGAATGGACTGTAATTGTTTAACTCAAGTCAGAGAGACGTGAGATGGAGACAGTGGGAGGAGGTGCACACCAAGTCTTGAAGCACGTAACAGCCAGCCATGAAGAGGAATGGTGTGAACTTTTTCTGCATTCATAGCAGACAAATGGAAATAATGAGCAGCAAGGAGTCAGGCTAGACATCAGGGAACATTTCCTAGCAGTGGGAAAAGAAAGCACTGGAACAGACTGCTTAGAGCAGTTACGTGATCTCTGTCATTAGAGATCTTTAGTTCCAGATTAAAATCTGTCAAGAATTATGTTGGTATACTGGATCCTACCTTGGGGTAAAGAGTTGAAGTAAACGAACTCACACCATCCCGTCCATCCCTAAGACAGGAAGATAACAGGCTCAAACTACTGTAGAGAGCTCTGCATTCTTTTCTGTGTACTTTAAGAATTAGAGCAGAAAAACATTATATCAATTTTCAGTCTTATATAAACCAAAGTCTTCATCTTTGCTTCCAGTAAAAACTCTGAAAGAGGGTGCTTCTGCATTTTAACACTTGCCAGAAAGTAGTTTTCCTCTCATGGGAAGACCGAGGAAATTCCCACAAGGGAACAGAGAGAGATGATTTTATCTGTATCAGTCAATTTTGTTCCAAACACCAGAGTATTTATAACCATTACATACTCTATGTGAAACAAAATGTGTCTCTTTGCTAGCAGCTTTTTCAAGGTTTACATTGTGGCCTGCTCCCCATTAGACTCAAGCTGCCATTAGCTGATTTGGCAGTTTAACGTCATGTTTCTTTCTATCTGCTGGATTATCAGCTTTAGATTTACATCACTGTTGACAAACTGTTTATAAGCAACCCCCAGTTTTAATGGCTTCATAAGAAACAACATCTGTCCCACATTTGCTCTGTAAATTCAGAGGCCAGGGCCAGCAAAACCAATCGAAGCAGAATTCAGCATCACTTGTGCTTCCCGACTTCATGGTTGAATGCAAGTGCTTCACTGTTGCATAACTAAAAAGTAACATAGTTTGGAGGTGATGGAAGATATGCCTCAAAGTCAAGCTTCACAAAGAGTTTAAGATTTTTAACATTACATTTTTAATTTTTTTCTTTTCCTTGTTTTTGAACAAAGGCATTGTTACTGTTATTTTTGAGCTTCTTTTTACATATCAAATAACTGGATGGAGGCAGGGGAGTGTATGGGGGTAAGCAGTAGCACTTCAGTAATTTTTGTACCTCTGTGCCCTTATGAGGCTCTGGGGGGCTCTGCCACTCACCCTGTGCTCCTTCTCCTGCCATCCAGCACAGGGAAAGTGCTCTTTATCTACCAACACCTAACTATATTGAAGTCAGTTTACTTGAAAACCATTTTTTTTCATTTGCCTTTCTCCTTTTCCTATGCATTGCAAGCTCTAAAGCTTTATGATCAGTGCCAGTGATCACCTCCACATTCTCCAGTGTGTGAGACACGAGTATTAAATCCAGCTCTCTTTTTTGTTACCTGTACTTTCCTCCTTTTAGCTGTACCATGAGTATAGGTGATGAAGGATTTAGTTTTAATAAAAATAGCTTAAAGTAGCGGTTGTTGCTTTAATGGCACATATGGATATTTAAAGACAGAGAAATTTGAGTTACCTTTAATTGATAGGTATTCTTTGGTATATGTTCTCTAGGAGAAAAAAGGCTTTATTTTCTTCCCTTTTCCATTAGAATAGTTTAATTGGTTTGTTTACTTTC
>VZUA01020522.1:3037-23046 GCA_013401035.1 Horornis vulcanius | reverse complement strand
TTCCAACCCAAACCATCCTATGACTCTATGAATGGCAGTAAAGCAACCACATTTAAAAACAGTTATCTCACAACACTGATGTTAAATCTTCTTTCTGGCACGACCTGTTCAATGTTGCTCTTCAGGAAAGAAGTTCTGCTCTCTCCTGGCTGATCAATTAGCAGCTTTGTTTAAATCATTCCCATTAATGATTATATCTTCCTGATTCAGAAACCTTAAAATGAAGCATATGACAATTTTTCTGTGGTAGAGCAGTAGTGTCAATGGGAGCCTAAATGAGTGTCAACCCAGCCACTATTCAGTAAAAAGGTGGGTGGGAATAGGCAGAAGTTGTAGGATCCCAATCCAGTTTGGTGCCGTGGTCACTATGGCAGTGGCCATGTTCTAACTTGGCTTTACCTACTAGGAATCAGCCAGTCTCTTTTAGTCCTGGGCCTCATTTTTTAATTTATCCATTTAAGCTTCCTTGGATCTCTGACACTCACTAAACCATCTGCACTGTCTTTGAAGAAAAGCATTAAACCCTTCGCTCCGGAAGGAAAGTCAAACTCTGCATCAAAATTAGCAATGATCAGCTGTGGTCCGGACACAAATCACACTCAGCTTTACAAGAAATGAAGACTGTAGCTTTGAAAATGAAAAAAAAAATATTTGTTGCTCTAAAACTAAACACCTCAGTAGATCTCAAATGTTACAGTGGACTAGATTGTCCCTGGCCCCACCCCATCACAAAATCCTCAGCTGGGCACTGGGATCTCTGCTCTCCTGGCACCTTCATTCTAGTCTCTCTCACAGTGCTGCCACAGACCCTCCATATACACAGAAAGAAAGAGAAGGCTCAGGCTTGGCAGAAGATGGAGCTGGACAGGGTTTTTTTCTGCCGATGAAGCAACAAAATGATTTGTTTTTGCCTGAAGTAATGATTGCAGTGTCACAGCAAAGCAGCTGGTGCCAGAAAGCTAATCATCAGACCCTTTGCACACTTGCTTCCCACACCCTGAAAATTCAGCTCTGTGTGTTAGTGCAAGCTCCTCATATTGCCCTTGCAACCATGAAACCAGTTAACCTTATGTGACCATTCTAGATTTTACTATCGTTTTTCTCAGATATATCTTAACTGCTGTCAATGTATTGCCAGGAAAATGAAATCCACGTTGCTGGATCACCACTGAACTGCTCAAATTAAAATACACTTCAATACTTTATTTTTTATCACACCAAAGTATTAACTACCAAGTTCATCCACAGATGCTCGAGTGGAAATCAACACAGCCACTTATCACATAGACATAAAAAAATTACTTGTAAGTATTATATAGTTAAATAGTACAGAAATGCTGACTACCACTTAGGAAAGGTATATCTGGAAAGGACTGGAAACATAGGAAAACCTACAAATCTTGTATGTTGAAAGCTCAAATCCTAATTATTCTTACTTAATGATATCTCATAGCATGATTCCATGCAGCTGAGGAAATAAATCCCTTACCTCTTTATGAGTCCAAGAATAGCTCTTCCTGCACAGAGCAATTGATGAGATCCTTGCCCAGATTAACGGGAGTGCTTTCTAGAGCACTCTGCTTGGAGGATCTCATCTTTCCAGTATTTGTTATGCTTATCTGAACTTTTGTTTGACTCCTTTGCTGTTCTGCATTTTCCTCTGAAATATTGATTTTGATCTGAGGCCAGAAAGAGGGTGGGGTTTTCCAACACCCGAGCCATGGCAGCTGGGACTGCAAGGATTAAAGACATCAAGGAGGAGGGTGTCCACTTCTCTAGGATCAGCACTTCACTGCCACTGCTGGGAGATTTCATAAATATTCACAGCCATTAGCTAATTACAGACGCTTGAATCAGCTCCCATTTTGCTCCTCTTTCGAAAGGTCTTTCTTCACTCATTTCTCTTGTCACAGTTTGGATTTCTTGTTAGAAAACATCAATAGTAAGGAAGTTAAGGAAGGAGTTACAAGCCACATCGATCCCTATAATTTGTCTTTTGAGACAATTTGGGGAGCCCTGTGTGGGCTGTGCAGCCAGAGCCCATGGGGCTGAGAGGAACACTTGTGGGGTTAAGGTTCAAGCACAGCCTCCACCCCTCCCTCCTACCCCTCCCAGGCTTCAGGTTTATTTCAGAGCGTGTCTACACCAAGTAAAACAAATTTGGAAAAAAACCTGCCTTACATTCCTCCTACACAGCTTTAGATGATATTTGCAGCTAGGCAAATATACAAATTAACAATAAAATTGTATCTCATATCCCCTGAGACCACAGGCTAAGTTTTCCTTAGCAAAACTACAGTTCTCTCTTTTGGAGATTGAGAAGAGCTGGATTCAGCTTCAAGGGGATATTTCACATCCAGTAGTGGATGCTGAGATCATCCTTAATGCTGGTCCCACAAAATCACACTCCCTCCTCCCACAGGACTTCCCAGCAGGAGGTCTGTCATGCAGAAGGACCAGAAGCTCTCCCTTATGTGCCCTGGAAGACATACACATTCTCATCACATCTTCTTTCCTGACAAAGTCAAATCCTTGGGTTACTTTTTGAGAGAGATAGTTTTAATTTGGAGCTGCAGCCAGACACTCAAAGGCTGCTGGAAAAGGGAGTGAAAGGTGTTGAGCTCAGCTTTCTGTCAGGCTGGACCCAGAATATAACTTCAAACAGGTTGGAAAGCTCATCTGGGAGGGTCTCAGGACATTTGGACAGGAACATCTTGTACTTCCCCTGGTAGGCAAAAGTAGGTCAACCAGTATCACCAGAAAAATAAACATTTGGGTGTAGCAATCTTCTTCAGGTGTATGGAATCACTTTCAGTGACATGACTGGGCAAAATTTGGAGATTTAGCAGTTCTTCCAGCCTAGGATACATGTGGCGTCAGTCACGGTTAATCATCTTAACTGCTGTACAAACTTCTCCCTTGCTTGAGGCTAAGACAGGTCTGGAAATCCAGAAATGCAATGCAGTTTCTGGGTAAGATTTGCCACTCTATTGTGTTCTCTTCACCTGAGATACACAAAACATGCGTTAAACATGAAACAGTTGATCTTGGCAAGGTCTTTTTGAAACAGCCGAATACACTCATGATTGTATGCTGGAAGCTGGATAAGGTGTAGGGACTGGATATTGTCACATATTAGTGCAATCAGGACATTTGTCTGTTTCATTATAGTTGTTTAACAGCAAGTTTTGAAGTTATTCTTTACTATTTTATCCATAGGTTTATCTGGTTTCCATGAGGAGTTTCCATGGTTCTCATTGAGTTAGCTTTAAACTAAATAACTTAGAAGCGAGATAGCTCTGTTGGATTTGCATCTGGGTTTCTGCCCTTTCCCAAATATCATAGAACCACAGAATGGGCTGGGTTGGAAGGGGCCTTAAATGTCATCTACTTCCAAGCCTCTTGCCTTGTGAAAATCCAACACTAAGATGATGGGTTTTCCAGTGGCTGCTCATTTTTCTGTTTCCCAGGTATCTTGTTTAAAGCCTCACTGTGAGTGCAGAGTACATATCTCAGAGCTTCCCATTTACCCAAAGCACCTCCAACGGAGATGCAGCTCTTCTTTTGCTGGAATGAATTTTATTTTGTATTCATCCCAGTAAACCAAAAAGTAATGAAAACTTGCCTGCTATAAGCCAACTTCAGCTCAGAGGTGAAACCTCACAGAAGCTGACTGCCTAGCAGTCCTTCATAGCATCTAAATTTCACAGCTGTGATTCTCCATTTCCAACAGCAACAAAGAAGACACAGGTGAGAGCCTTTGCTACTTCATCCTCCTTAGTTATGGTTTTACCTAGGATTTTCACATCCAGATCCCAGACATTGTAGAAACAAAGGAATGTCAAGACTGTGCGAACTCACTATGCCACTCCTTTTTATTCACAACTTCTGTTGAATTAATTTTCCTCCTGCAGACTTTACACTTAGGCCACCCATGGACCTTTTCAAGCATTCCTTTTTGTCTCCTTCCCCTCTGTGAGCATGGGGTCACCAAAGCTGGTGAAGCAACAGTAATCAGGGGCAAGCAGTGCATGTTGTTAGCAAGGAAAACCCACCAGGCTAATGCTGACCAGCTGTGGTGCCCATGTTTTAGAAAGCCCATGGTCTGCTCCCCATCTGTGTAGTTACTTGCTGAGGCCCTAAGGGAGGGTCTTAGGTGGTGAATGAGGCTGCCTAAGAGGGCAACCAACCAGGGCTGTAGGGTTTTAACAGAGTAAAAAGAGAACAGCACTGACCTGAGGCAAATGGATCTGATTGTGGAGCAAAAGCCAGGCTGAAGGTGCATCAAACGTGGGTAGTTTGCACCCTGTGTCTTGGGTTGCAATATGTAACAAAAGATGTGTATTCGATTTTCCATCTATTGAAACTGGTTGGGGAGTTTTGGGTTTTTTTTTCCTTTATCCCTTGTATAACCCATTCCTCATAACTCCAGGGGGAGGAGTTGGGTGCCTTCTGTTAATGGGCCAGCTGTTAAAACCAGGGGGAGCAATGTTTCTTTATCTCTTCCAGGACCCATCCTCCCTCCAGGGGATATCTGCTGTTCATGGGCCGTCAAGGCTCACTGCAGGGCTGATACAATTACAGCATCCCAGGGGGAGGAGCCCAGCATTCCTACCTGGATAAAACCTGAAACTCAGAAACACCAAGGCAGCCTGTGTGCACTGGATCCCCAGAGGAAGACTGGACCAATCTTGCCACCCCTGGACCCTTCTACAGGATCATCTCTACTCCAACAGAGCCACATCTGCCACTCTAGGAGGATTTATCTGGACTGCTCCCAACACCCTGACCAACAGGGTGTCAGGTCATATTCTGACTCTGTCAGGGTTTTGTATGGTTTTTGTTTGCTTGCTTGTTTTTTTGTACTTCTACATTTTTATTTTTAATATTCCTAGTAAAGAACTGTTATTCCTATTCCCATATTTTTGCCTGAAAGCCCCTAATTGCAAAATTATAATAACTTAGTGGGAGGGCGTTTACCAAGGGAAGCTCCAGCTTTCCCTGGCAGACACCTGTCTTTCCAAACCAAGACACTGTGCCAGAGCACCTGGGACAACATCTATCCCTGGAGCTCTGCACTCAGGTGGAGCACACCAGCCCTCTCCTCCTGCATGCCTCACTGTGAGGGGATAATGTGCCAGGACAGGTATGTCACTGCCAGCACCCACAGGGAATCCCAAGCCTAAAAACCCCACAGAAGTATTTTATATCCCCACCTACAGCAATACTGTGGGCTATAAATTTTGTATGTGGTCACTGTGTTCTTCCAAAGCATGTAGGCGGCTGTCAGCTTCCTAATCCTGGATTTATTGGCAGCAATAAGAGGAGAGAGAGGCTCATTTCAGGGACCAAGAAGACAAACCTATTCTCAGCACCTTGGAGGACTTTTCTGCTGCTGATTAGATGCACTGGAGTCCCCATGAGCCCCCATGAGTGTCACCCTTCCCAAACCTGAAGACCATCCACCTCTGCAAGCAACCCCCTCATGTTTCCATTACAACCAGCCCTCACTTCCCCTTCCTCTCTCATTCCCACATTCTGGATAACAATTCAACACCAGCACCTTCACGGCTACTGATGAGGAGCTCAGACAGAGAAGATGGCTCAAACTCTGTCTCCTTGCAGAAAAGGTAATTCCCAGGGCAGCATCTGACCTCTGAAACAGAAAAGGAAGACTTTAGAAGAAATGTCAGTGATGGACTGTGGCTGTGCCACGGTGCTCACAGGTTGGTTACAGTTCCAGGATCTCCAAATCAGAGCTCCTGGTTCCAGGCTTGGATTTATTAACAAGTTAATCACTACCGTCCATAGATTCTAGCATTTCTTCCAGAAACAAAACAATTGTTTCTCTCTTCTTACCAATGAAGAGTGCCTTTAATGCTCTTCCATGAAAACCAGGCAAGAAAACATTCCAGAAGAAACTGAAAAGCATTACATTATTCACATGGACTCTGCTACCTACAGAATGTCAGCACAATTTGTGTGTCACACATTGTGCAAATGTGAGCATCTGGCAGGAGTGCACAGCTTACCCATGGCTGATGTGAGCAAGTGGAACTCTTGCACCCAGCAAAGAGCAATAAGTATTATGCCATATAAATAAGTGACATCTTTGGAAATTAATTAATTTTAAAAGAGTCTGTCAACCTGAAACATGTCTGCTTTGCAAAAAAACCAAAAAAAATTCAAAATATTTTCAGGTTGATATCTTCCCTGAATTTGCCCCATCACTCTTACTATCTGATTTTTGTATCATTTAAACTTGCTCTCTCTTTCTCTGCTGTGAAGAACACACACAGAGACACAAATCTTGAGGAAAACCAATCATGCAGATTTATACAATAAGACAAAACCAGGAATGTGTCACAACAGAGGAAAAACTATCAAGAGATATCCACTCAAACCAGAGAGGGAAGGCAGGAGAGAATGTTAGATGATTTTAATCTTGTAAAACTTTCTAACCTACCTGTAATAAAATTGAGCCTTATCTCTTTACCAGGACAAGCAACTCCAATTCTGCAAGCTCTGCACAGAGCTCTAAACCAATGCAGAGTTGCACTATTTTAATTTAATTTTGCTTTCTTTATTACTGACTAAGAGCACAGCTCAGAGACACCTTCAACACATCATGTCTTGATGCAGGGAGCTGGGTTTTCACAGCAACATTGGTCTGCAGCAGCACTGATTCCAGGCAAAAGGGTCTAATCAGGCTTTTTTTGCATTTCCCACTTCGGCTTCACCCACAGCTAAAAAAATGAGTCTGTTTAAGCATAACTCACAGTTATCTCTTTCAGCTCGTCTGTAAAATGTTAATGCAATGTGTTCCCATTTAAAGATCCCTTTGCACTGCAAGAGCCACGTGAAGCAGCCTCTACGGACAGGAGTGCAGCCGGACTGATCTGCCATGGAAGCAGGAGGGATGAGGAACCTCACCAAAAGGCACGGTGGGATCCACCCGGTGCCAGAGAGCCCGCTGGCTGTGTGGGCACCATCAGGATGGGCGACTCTGTCCACCCTGGTGCCGGGGAGCGCCTCGGCTCGATCCTACAAACCAGGCAAGATGTGACTCACGCAGTTTGCTTGCAAAGAAGGAGGACCATCTGCTAGTCATGAGCAGATGACAAATTCACTGCATTGCGTCTTGTCGCTACTTCCAAATTTGTAAGTAAACACATTTTGTAACCTCTCTCGGAATATTTGAGAGCTTCGATAATNAGCGAGCCCCAGAGCCCGCAGCTTGGAATGGGAACGCTGCATCCCTCCCCGCCCCGCCGGATGACCCCCCCCGCCCGCCCGCAGCCTGTGCGTGGAGCCGGCAGCACACCCGCCTCGAGTGGCGCTGGTCTGTCACTGCCACATCCGCCCGCCACCAGATCCTGAAGCGGTTCAGGGCACGAGTTTGCCTTCTGGGCAAAGAAGTGGGGCAGCAAGAGCTTTCGGCAGCAGCACCTGCACTGACAACCTCTGCGCCTCAAAGAGAGCAGCCCAAAACTCAAGGAGGTACCTGTGCACCCAATTTAAGGGAGCATCTCCAAAGGAAGTCTTAGGAATTGCACCAGGGGATGGTTAGATTCGATATCAGGGAACATTTCTTCACTGAAAGGGTGATCAGGTTTTGGAGACCGCTGCCCAGGGAAGTGGTGGAATCACCATCCTTGGAAATGTTCAGAAGTTGTCAAGATAATGGCAGGTGGGGGCATGGTTTAGTGGTGGATGTGGAGGTGCTGGGTGGGACTCAATGAGCTGACAAGTCTTCTCCAGCCTTAAGGATTCTAGAAATTTAAGCATCTTCCTGTCCCTCAATAAACACCGGGAGAATTAATGGAAAGGGCAACCAGGAAACACTTACCTGGCCAGACAAGTATTCCCATAATTTTTGAAGGATGAGAGCCTATGATAAAATTTTGTATTATATATAATACAAATATAAATAAAGTAAAATACAATTAAATTTACATAATTTATATTATTCAGAGTTATGGAAACTATACAAAAAATTTCAGAATGACCAAAGTCACAGAATCACCTTCATTTTACATCAGTCCAGCCCTTACTGCTCTTAGACATAGTACAGTCTTCACTGAATGCAACTTCACTGCTTTTAGAGAGAGATTGTCCTTTTCCAATCCCTCTCTTGGTGAATAACTGTTTTGCTCCAAGTCTCTGCCATCTGGACCAGACTGACAGGATGATGAAGGACTAAAACCATGCTGTCTCTGAAAACTGAAATCGGGGGAGTAGGGTGATGATGAACCCTGTGCTGTGCAACTCAAGTGTTTGCTAGCCCAAGGAAAGCCTCTTGCTGTTCTGCCCCTTCTTTCCCAGCTCTCTGTACTCGCCAGTGCACCTGCCTGACTGATTCCCTGACTCTGACAGCTTTCAACACCTCTTCTTCTTCTGGGTTTTAGTAATGCTGATCTTTCAAGTGCTGGAAGATAATGCAGGATGTCCCAGCCCGTCCTTGGTGCTTGTTCAAACCTGAACAAGGAGAGCAGAGCAGATGAAGACAGAGGAAGAAAGTCAGAGACCAGCAAGAGACCTCTGCAGACCAGCCTGTGAAACCACAAGGAGCCCTGAAGACACCAGCTGAGTCCTTCAGTGGCCAGGCACCCATGGAGCCCCCATCCTCTCTTGGTGACCCTTTGGCTTCTCTTCCTTGCTCAAGTCTCCTTCTGCAGGTGCTCCTCATCACTGCTCCACTCTCCAGGGGCTTCTGCATCTCCTTGTCTCTTCTGCTCCTCTCTGTGTCTCCATGTTGTCTCTGTGCAACCTCACCTACAGGCCCAAATTCAAATTCCCTTTCCCAGTCCCTTGGGATTTACAGATCTGCTTCCCTGCTCCATCTCTCCCAGTTGAGGCCTCTCCCTCTAACACCACCCAAAAGGCAACTGCAGCTGCAGCCCAGCGTGGTGGGAGCAGAGCAGCTCAGCTGACAGCTCTGGGAGGCACCACATGGCCTCAGGAGCATGCTGCCTGTCCCACTGGCATCCTACGAGACATCTTTGGCTCAGACTTCTCACATCCTCAGGGATTTTTAATTTTTTTGTCCTCAATACTATCTTTACTCTGTGGCCTTTTGTCTCCTTTCAGCTAAAATTCCTGCGCAGGCTTCTGGCATTTCGAATCTCAGCTACTCCCACCTCTTTTTCTTTATGGCCTTGAAAAGCTCTGTCTCATCCAACTTATACCCAGCTCAAACACTGCTATGAGCATCTTTTTCTCAGGGGAGGCTTTTGCTCTGCTGCTGCTGCCTCTGCCCCCCTCCTCTGCCCTGCTCTGCTCAGGAGAAGCCCCTTCCTTCTGCTTTTATGGCTCAAGTGCATCATTCACTAATCAGATAAAATTTCTGCCCTCATCTAGCCCTTAATGTAAGCTTTATTTGCCCACTTGATAGATTTTCAGGCAGGCACCTTTGCCCATCACTCCCACCACTCAGGTGTGAGACAGGCCCACCACAAACACCCACACAGTCACTCTCTTGTCTTCTGTCAAAATCACTGTTACAAGCTCTCAGAAAATCTTTACTGTGGACTGCCCTTGTGCTGGGCTTATTTCTGGTGCTGCTGTTCCATCATTTTGTTCTGCTTTCCCTTCTCTTTGCCTACTTTGTCATTCCCCTTTGCCTCTGCCTCAGTGCTAAGGTCTCTAGCACAGGGCCCATCTTTTTTCCTTAACCATTCAATACTCAATCTGGTGATGTCCTGGTCCTTGATTAAGATTCCTATGGTGATATGAATCATTAGGATTGATTCCCTGGTGCTATACTGTCATTTAAGCCATTTGCTACAGCTCTTGGTAGCAATTTGTATTTAACTTTGCTTCAGCACCCCAGTTCTGAAGGTAGGAAATGTGTGATATTAATTACCTCTAATCAGAGCTGACATTAAAAGTCCTGGTAGAAAACCCATAGAAATAAGTATATAATTCCTTGTCTCAGAATGGTGATACAAGTTTCTCCAACATTACATTTTTAACCCATTTTGCTGAAATTTAATGTAGTTATTTAACTTTCATTTTCTTCCAGCTGCTAACCCCTCACCTAGTTCAAATGATTCATCCCTGCTGCATTCACTGCCCAGGAATGTTGGCTTTCAACAAACTACAGCAAATAATGTAAAATAAACACGAGTGTGCTTTCATCTCACAACAATCTGGGTTAAGTACATATTTCACACACTGCACCACAGGATATGTTAAATTAAAATCAGAACCACCAGATTTAAAAATCCAATGCCAATTCAAACCATCGATTAGTTATTTCTGTATTCACTTGTATCCAACAGTGGGCATGGAGCAACAGCCAGTTCTTTGTTAACCCTGAAATGTGCCACTTGACAACTTTTTTCTGCATTAGTTGAGGAAAACCAAGAATTTTGATTTGAAACTTAACTTAGTGGAAATTACTCTTATATACTCGAGTATCCTGATCTCCTTGAACAAGTTTGAGAGCCTACCAATAGTTGTGTCTCCATCTTCTTCTTATTTTAGTGTTCTACATTTCCTAAACTGCTTTCAGTCACTCTCTGAAAAAGCAACCTGGAATGGCTACCTTGAAATGATAAATGTGTTTTTAAATGTCTGCTCCCTCATGCTTCTGGAATCATGCAGTCTGGGGTCTTGCCTGTATTCATTTTCCTAGTCAAAACCTGTAGGGGAGCTACACTTGGAACAAACAGTGTAAAAAAGAGGTTGCAGAGATGGGAATCT
This sequence comes from Horornis vulcanius, assembly GCA_013401035.1. Lineage (NCBI taxonomy): Eukaryota > Metazoa > Chordata > Aves > Passeriformes > Scotocercidae > Horornis > Horornis vulcanius. The sequence goes on along the minus strand of VZUA01020522.1, from coordinate 12,339 downwards.
GACAGAAGAGTGATGGTGTACTGGGCCAGACTCAGATTTAATGCACTCTTACTCTAAATTTCCATAGGGTAACATTTTGTGAATCTAGGTTCTCATTCCAGCAACACTAGGATAGGAATCGTGCTTACTTGTTGATTTACTTTGAAGATATGCAGAGTAGGCATTCTATTTCCTTTAGACTTTACATTCAAGACCAGAGATTCCCTAAAATTTAGGCAGCCTACTGTTCAGTTCCATGTTGCTATATTTAGACTCTAAAAGTCAAAAATTAAATGCTGGGGCTAGCAAGAGGAAAAGAGAATTAGTTAAGTTCATTTATTTTCTTGACATTATGCCTTGATGAGGCTGTTGCTTTCTCTCTGCAGTGTCTGCTTGAAGAGATGAGCAGGGACCTTTTGGGCAGCTTTGCTTCTGCACTCTCCTCTCTCTGAGTTGCTTGGAAGGATCTGAGCTTATGGGAATGACTGAAGTGTCCTGGGGACAGAAAAAGAAACAGTTTCATTTTAATAGGTTAATGGTTCCTGGACACTGAAGGATCTGCCACTTGCCAAAACTCCTTCTTGCTTCTCTTCTTTCAGCTTTCATGCTGCTGTAAATCTAGACATCATCTTTCCCTGACCAAGGAAAAACATTGACCTTTTCTGGTGTTGACAAAAACAGCAGAAGACAAATCCAGATACAAATATTTTCATCCATTGCCACAGAAACTCCTTGAGAGCCATATAGCCCTGTCTGGTCAGCTGAAATGTGAACTTGAAATGTGTCTCCCTTGGCTGAGAATGGATGGAAAACCTTTCTCTAACAAAGCTCTGCTATGTATTCTTCCACCCACCTTGGGAGGAGAAACATCTCTGTACCCACAACCCTGCTTTGGTTCTTTTAGGTCAGATTTTGTATAAGGAAAGTGATGAAACTCACTTCTACAACTAGAGGCTGAAGGTGGTGATAAGAAGAGCAGAGCAATTGGCTTTAAAATATAAGTGCCTTTTAAAAGTTGTTATATTCTAGCTGAGACTTTTGAGAGACAACAGAATGTTTGTATTCCCAGAATTAGAATGGCTTGTAATTAAGGTTTAGAGCTCAGTTCAAGACCTAATACTACCACAGCTGGCAAAGAAGTGAGCATAAATAAGCCAGCAGTTCTTCCTCCTTCAAAATCAAGAAAAAAAAAAAAAAAAAAAAGACAACATGTAAATGTCAGGATTTTCAAAATTCTGGAAAAATTCATTATAAGGGATTTTCTCAGCTGGCTTCAATGATCTTTGGATCCAGTCCTTGAAGACAATACTCCTAGGAAAAAAAGAAATATCAAAGGAGAAGAGAACCGAATCTCAAACACTGTCGAGCAGAATCAGATCTCCCCATGTTTCTGCGAAGATCTATATACTTGATTAGAGTAACTTTCCAGCTTCTTTCAGTGTCTGAAGCCCTATTTCTGTAATCTCCAGTTGTGCCTTTATTGTAGGTTAAGGGAGTGGTTGGTTTGTGCAAGGATACAGGGAAGAGAAGCAGGTTCATCACTGGAGAGGAGAAGCTGAGGAGTCCCTGGGTCAAGTTTTGTTCCAAATGTTTCTCTTCTCTACCACTGATTGCTAAAATCATTCACAGTATCTCCATGGGCCAGCTCACTACAGAGTTGCATGGAAATCTTCCATGGTAACACCTTTCTCACCAGAAAAAAACCCAAAAAATCCCCAAAAACCCAAACAAAACAAAGCTGAACATACAAATTTGTTAAAATAAGGGGTTTTCTCTAAAATTAAAAGAAAAATTTAAAAACCCTAATTTGGAAAAAAAAAATCTTAGAGAAAGTCTTCAAAGAGCTTGCCTGAACTTTCTGAAAACAAATGTTTTAGTTTTTCGGCTTGAAAAGAGAGGTTACCAGGGCTTGACTTTCATTTTATAGCAGATAAAAAAAAAATATTTTTCAAGGTGGAGTAAGAATGAGATGAGTTTTTATCAAAATGAAACTTTGAGAGTAGTTCAAAAGGGGGTTTTAAGAGTGTTTGGGGGGGATTTGGTTTGGCCTCATAGGAAATACAAGAAAAAAAATCAGTGCTTTTCTTCCATTCGGAAAAAGGAGAATTTTACAAACCCACTGCATTCCCTGTGGACCAAAAAAAAAAATATCCATCTCTCACCCATCCTTAATACTCAGAAGCCTGCTTCTTTTGCAAAGGCAGAGCTGGAGCCATGCTGTGGGTGCTTGGTGGGAGCACAGCCAGAGAAAAGCACTGTGCTGTCAGGGGCATAGAAACTGCAGCTCGTGGGCAGGAGTGGGTGAGCCTGAGAATTACCCAGGCTGGTCTGAAAGTTGGCAGCCTGGCTGGAAAGCATCCATGATCTCCAAGTGGCCAGAGTTTACAGGCCAGCCCAGGAAACAGCCTGATTTAACAACCCTGGGACACCCGGGAGGCCTTTTTTGGTGAAGTGCAAACCTTTAGTCACACACACACGCCCCACCTCAAGCAGCAAACCCAGTCATTCTCAAAGAATGTCTTGAAAATAATTAAATGGCTTTACATCATGTTCCAGGAGATTAAATTTTTCTGCCTTGCATTTCTTAAAGCTACCAGCTTATAAGGTAGCATGTCAAAGCAACAAAAGGTCATACGTGGCACTACTTGCTGCTTCCAACAAGGAGCAGCCTGGTACATTACAATGCCTTTGCCTTGCTGAGCAAAGAAAAGAAGAAAAATGCAGCAGTCTTGGCTTAGGCTAAGTAGTGTCAACAGAATTTCTGCATCTACAAGTTCTCTCTAGTCACAAAATGTTCACAGGAAATAGGCACTATATTTAAGCAGAGATGATGCACCCTTTTCCTGCAAAATTTGTTGTTTTGTACACACCCAACTGCTAAATCATATATAGTGCCCCCCAGTCTCCTTAATACAAGTGCAGAGTGGTGCTTTTGGGATTGCTTTACCTCCTGTGAAGTCGTGGATGTCTTCCAAATATGAAGAATAATATGGAAATTATGTGTTCAACATAAAAAGTATGTCTCCTCATGTGGAGTTTGGATATTCCCTTCACTTGTGCAGTATTTGTAAAAGCAAACAAACAAAAAAACCCAGATTAAAAATGGGGAAAAACTCTAAGTAATACCAGTGTGGTATCACCTGATGAGCTTGGAGGGCTGTTTTGCTTTACTTTCTTTCTTTTTTAACTTTCATGAGACTTAAATACTTATATTTTAAGACTCTCCCTGGTGAAGAAAAAATAAAGTGTCATCAGCAATAGGCAGAAGCAGCCCTTGAACAATGCACTGCCAACAAATGCCTCGACCTCAAAGCAAAACCTTTCTGTTACACCACCTTTGCAATCTCTTTTTTCACAAGGCTTTCAAATCAACTTAATTGTGATTCTTAGGGGAATCTCAGCTTCCTCTTCATATCAGAGTAATGAAAAATTTTGGTGTTATTTCTGACCACTTCTCTACATCACAATCCCCTGTCTTTTTCCAGTTCCTGGCACTCCAAAGCACAGATGTGGCTCTAATAACTTCTCCTGGATGAGCTGCTAGTTTCCTCACATGGAGAAAGGGCATAGAAAAGACTAGAGAGCTCAGGATAAATGAAAAACCTTCTCAAAATTTTTTTCTCTCTTCTCAAGTTTGACGAAAACATCACGGAAGAGGAAATAGGGAAAAACGAAAATGACAGTCTATGGTCTTTGCGTCACACAAAATATGAAAGATGGGAAAGGAAAAAGAGACAAAAGAAAGGGAAGAAATAATATAAAAGTGAATGAAAGAGAGGAAATGGTCATGGTATGGAAAGAAAGTGAGAGACAAAGTGGCTGAGAAAAGAGGGAGATGAAAATTTAAAAGAAACGTGAGGGAGGCAGCAAAATAGTAGCTGTACATGTCTCTAGTGGAAAATAATTATGGGGCACATAGAAGCAAATATGACATTAAAAATTACACAATAGCAGATAAGTAAAGGCTGTGGGTAGGTCTGGGTAGTTCTCCTCCAAATAAGGCAGCTGAAAGTCAGCATTCCCTTATTGCAGCTATTGTGAAGCTAAAGTTCACTTGTACTGAAATGTTTCCTTACTTTGTATCATAGCCTGATAAGTGATTTGTTCCACTGGGAGAAAATGTTTTATCACCACGGCCCATGTGTGTTTTGTTGGCACAGTATCTGAAGTGCAATTATTCAATATAATTTTTCAGCTGGTGGGTATTTGTTTTAATTTTTAACAAAGGCGGGGTAAAACAAGTGTTTTCCAAAAATTCCGGTTTGCACTTTCTCGTCTCTTCTTTTGCTACTTTTCCTCTCTGTCTATGGCCAGATCCCCTCCCTAAAGCCCTGAGGCGCTGCAGCCCTTAAATCGAAGACCCTTTGGGTGTTTTTAACACGCTGCTCACCCACAGGCACTCACAGCACTTGTTCCAGTGGCTGTTCCCACTGTCCCTGTGCTGATGGGCTCGAGGAGGCCAAGCACTGTCACTTCTGATTTCATCAAGGGCCACTGCAGGGACTACACATGCAGCAAACCAAGTGCCAGAGCTGCATGAGGCCTACTGGCTCTCCCAGCACAACCACTGCCTGGTGACAGCTTTTACAACACTCTCACACATGTTAAATTCCTCCTCTCCTTCATCTCATATGCTGAACAGTAGCCAAGCCATAATCTGTGATCTTTATACCTCCCAAGAATCTCCAAGCCACAGGGTTTAACAAACAGGTGCCCTCTTACAATTAAAATGACCTGGAAATGAGAAAGAACTTTTCTTACATGTGCCATGTAAACGTCACATTTCTTTCAATATGGTTTCTTTTCCTCTAAGCTCTATTTACACAATAACCTTTATTTTTGCTGGACTTCTTTGTCTTCAGTTCTTGAATTACATAGGCTTTACATTAAAATAAAAGTTATCCCTTTCCTTTGCCTGTGCAGACATGTGAACCTCTGTCACAAACTGAAGAAGATCACAATTTTCTAGCATAAAGCATGTAATGTTTTATGGTAATGGTACCTTTGACCATTTTAACCAATGATCTTTGAAATGTACGTAGAAATTGGGCAAGGTTGGACAATATGTAAACATTATCTGCCAAGAGAGGCTGTTGCACTGTACAACTGGTATAAATCACAGATTTTGTAAAGGCTGATGCTGGGTGAAGTATCCTACATCCAATAATGAAACAGTTTTCTTTCTTTGATGATGGGTGACCATCCCCAAGCCACTGATCACGTCNAATAAAAATTGCTCGATCCACCAAGTCCAAAAAAAAAAAAAAAAAAAAGTGTGACCCTGGGTAGAAACCAAAACCCAAAACTTCTTTTGGTTAGAAAGCTTACTGACAAGTCCAGCCATCATTTCCCAAACAGGAAATGAACTTGTTGATTGTTCCCACTGGTCCAGGAAGAAAAACAAAGCAGGATAAATAAACAGGGTTGCCCCAAATAAATATTTGTCTCTAAGTATCAATATCAAAATAGCATCCTCCTGGAAACGAACTGGCATGATCCTAAATGTTGTCTCTTTTACTGGGATGAGGGAAAAGCTGCATGCAGCCACTGAACAGCTCATGGACTTATGAATACAGAACTGTGGAACTAGGACATTGCAGGGAAGACTTGTCTCTCCTTCTTCTGCAAAAAAATGCTCATGTCCAAGGAAGAAAATACCAGTAAGTGAGAGAAGTAGCATAAAGTCAGTCTCACTTCTCAAGGTGACCTGTCTTCCTCTTGCTCTGAGCCAGTGTTTCTGCCTTATCGAGCTGGCTGAAAACCAAAGGGAATTTTGCCACTTGAAAATGTTCACATTTGAAACAAAAAGACTTTCAGAATTCCTACAAGGCAGAAATTTATTAATAATCTGGCAACTGTGGAAAATAGTGCAGTATTCTGAGACTTCACTTAAAATGTTGTATCTTAATGCATGGGGTTTCATCTGTGGATTGGTCAAAGGCCTGGCAGCAGGAGTACTGGGCACAACCATGGACCACTAAAAATTCTTCTGAAACACTGTCCCTTACAGCCCAAACTGTTCTGTGGTATTTCAGAGGCAGCATGTTACAATGATCTCTGGGCAGTGGTAAGGATCAAAGTGATCACAGAATTAGAGAGATTGGAAAAGGCCTATGAGATCACTGAGTCCAACCTGTGACCAACNTGTTTAAAGTCTTTTTTATTCATAACGGGTAACTGTAAGACAGCCTGCTGAAGCCACAAATTACATTAATCACGTGCAAATACGAGCCCAGAAACTCGTATCCAGAAGAAGTTAGCTAACGGGACTGATCACAGAATCACAACATCACAGAATCAATTGGGTTGGTAAAGGCCTCTGAGATCATCGAATCTAACCTGTGACTGACCACCACCGTGTCCACTAGACCATGCCACTGAGGGCCACGTTCAGTCTTTCCTTAAAAACATCAAGGGACAGTTCCACCACCCCTCTGGACAGCCCGTTCCATTACCCTTTCTGTGAAAAAATTCCTCCTAATGTCCAACCTAAATCTTCCCTGGCACAGCTTAAGATTATGTCCTCTTGTCCTGATGCTTGCTACCTGGGAGAAGATACCAAACCCCACCTGGTCACAGCCTCCTTTCAGGGTGTTGTGGAGAGTGACAAGGTCTCTCCTGACCCTCCTTTTCTGCAGTCTAAACACCACTGGCTCCCCTAGGACTTGTGCTTCAGACCCTTCACCAGCTTCACTGCCCTTCTCTGGACTCATTCTAGCTCCAAAATATCCTTCTTGAAGTGGGCGCTCAGAGCTGGACAGAGGCCTCGAAGTCATCAATGCTTTGGGGCAGCTACCAGGCACAACAGGGTGGTGGCACTGCCCCATTCCTGGGTCCAACCTCCTGAGCCCCTTCCAGCTGCAGAGCACTGTGAAATCAGTGCTGCTCCGTGCTCCAGTTGTAACTCTGGTTTGCACAGATGTGGAGAAGACATAGGAACACAGATTAGCTCCAATTCTTGTAAAAGCTTGAGTTTTGGCATGTCTTTCTATCAGCTTGCTGTCCCCTTGCCTAACAATCCTCTTTATTTAATTATTACATTTTGGAGGTATGGAATGGGAAAAGACCTCTAGAACCACCATTTCCCCTCCTCAGGTGGCTGCATCCCAGAATTATTGTCAAAAACCTGCTCAAACTCCACCTTAAAATGTTTTGAGGTTTTTTTTTTTTAACACCATGGCTTAACACAAATATTGAAACTTGAGATCCTGATAACATTCTGACTGCAAGCTTTGAACTAACCTTTGAAAGCCCTACAAGCAGGTTATTCTGTGCCATCAGACGACTTGTTATTCTGCAATGACATTTGCCTTTCCTCTGAGCGTGGCACACTGTGATTAAGAGCTGAGTTGTTTATCTCCTGCTCACAATCTCTTGTAAGGCTCTCAAATACCCTTTTCACATCACCAGTCACCCCTCCTGTGCTCTGTTACTTCATCATTTAGCTTTACGAGCAGTTTAACGTTCTTAAGCCAGATCTGAATTTGTGGGACAGTGTTTGTTCCAGGCACACGGAGAGAATGCTGAGGTAGGGTTTTATGCACATCTCTGAAATCCCATGGTGCATTCTGTTAGGATCCCTCCACCCAGAAGTTTTATGGAACAGTCAAGCTTCAAGGCCAGGAGTTGCCATCACCATCATCTGCAGTTTTTCACCCGCTCAATCCCTTAATACCCCTAAGGGAATTGCTGTTCCCTCGTAAGTGAATGAACTCTCCTGAGTCAAGTAACTTCTGTTTAAAGCAGTATCTGTTCCTCAAGGAAAAAAAAATAAAAAGTCCAGCCTTGCTTACATCACCTTTCACTATCAAATACCTTCTCTTAACATAAGAGCTAATAAACTATGAGCAAGAGCCATCTGCTGACTTCATCAGTAAGTTAAACACATGGAGCTTCAACTCTGCCTTTGTGAAACAAATTTTTCCACATATCCAAGGCTTTTTGAACTCTCTCTGGTTGGTCACATTCATTTTGAAGGGGATGCCAAAGCAGACACAGCACTGCAGAAAAGGTCTTGGAGTCTGGCTTAGTCCATATATCCAAAATAGGGGTGTCTATTCCTGAGGCTCTCCCATGGGCCACACTCTTCTCTGGAAATCTGTAGCAAAATTTCTCTGTGCTGCCCACAAACAGCTGCTTTTTAGGGCCTGGGAAATGGGAACCATTTCTTTACACCTTCATGAGGAATCCAGGTAAAAGTTGCAGGTCACTGATTCTCTCTGGGGATGGGAACAAGGGAGAGAGCCTGCTTTTGAGGACATTTGTTTCTCACCAGCCCTGATGCAGTTACCTGTTTAGGAGACAGGTTTTTATGTCTACAATGNGTGTTTCCAGTGGTTTAAAGGATTTGAAAGCTACGACATCAGAAAACAGGTTGTCAAGTCCAGCAGACTAATATGTAGTACAAAATAAAAGTAGTCTTCTCTTTCCTTTTGTTTTTTAATGTTTTAATTCCTGACTTGTAACAAAAGATGTATAAAACTATTGACATTTTAAAGGAAACAGGGAGGATCATGAGATTTCTATAGGCATTAAAAACAATAATTTATCACTTCATTAGTTTTTACTTTCCTGTCTAATTCTCAGTGACTACTCTGCTCATTGTAGCTGGCTAGTAAAGGTGTTCAGCAAAGAAACTGGGGCTAAACTCAGTAGGAAGCAATTGTGGAACACTTTTCCCACAGAGAAACCTTTTGAAAGCAGAGATTGTATTCATTGCTTTCACTTGAAAAACAGTGCTGAGATGTGGATGGGGAAAAATTAATTGATACATACTGTTACTCTTCATTTTATTCTTTGAATAATAGCTGATATAAATTCAAGCTTATTGGTCCAATAATTGGTCCAATTCAAGTTCAACTCTGGATTTGTTTAGAAAGAGGGCAAGAAGTGAAAAAGATTGCATCCCATCCAAGGTTTGACTTGCATCTCATGAAGAGATGGGGAAGATGTAATTGAATTTAATTCCTATTTAATGTTGTGGATTTTGCTTAAATTCTTCTCTAGAAATAAAAATGTAGCATATCCTTATTTAGGAAAGAAAGGCTGTGATGAAAATGATGGAGCAAAAGGTAGTGGGAAGGTTCTGGATGCTGATAGTCCCTCTGCTTTAGCTGCTCTCATCACCATCATTTCTGTGGGCACTGGGCTGGACTGGGATGTGACTGCTGTTCGTGCAGCAGATGGATGATGCTGTGACCAAAGCATTCAGGAGGAATTAGTTTTGTTTCAGGCTTTGTCCATAATGTTGAACAAATTACCTATGCAAAAAAAAAAAGGATAAAGTTAGTGAGGCAAATTCACTCAGACCCGTGCCTTAACAG
>VZUA01020514.1:5105-15330 GCA_013401035.1 Horornis vulcanius | reverse complement strand
TAACCCAAAAAAAAAAAAAAAAAAATCTATGAGGGGGAAAAGCCAGTGGCTCTAGGAGGAAAAATTAAAATAAATCCTCTTTTTAAACCTACAGCCTACATGAAATGTAGAAGTAAAGAAGTTTGAAGCACATTTTGTCACAGCCAATAGTTTACCTAATTAAGTTGGGGGTTCATTGTCATTTAGCATTGTTTCACTCCTAAGTGGATATCCAGAATGAACAGCCAGCTGTCAGAAAGTGACAGAGATGAATATTAATGCATGTTGGGGGAAAAAAGTCCAAAAACTTTGCTGTTACATTAAGTTCTTACATATAAAAACATATTGCCCCATTTTTGGGGCTGAAAATTCAAAAATAATCCCTCAATTCACTACTTTTTAACTAATATGTGGTAACCACCATAGCTCTAGCCAACATTAGGCAAGGGTGGTGAATTTAGGGGGGGAGGGTTCCACTATTAGGTCATTGAGTTAATTGATCCTGATATATGAACCCATACTCGTAAGAGAAATCAAATCCTGATAGTCTGATAGAAGGGGTAACTGAAGACACACTTTTCCTGATGGAATCTGCATGCTCCAGGAGCAGGAACAAGGCAACACTGCATTTAACAGCCTCTGGTCATGAGCTTTACCAGCGTCAGAAGCTTCTCATTAACTTTTCCCCTGTGGTAGAACTTAGTTTTTCAGAAAATACACTGACAAGTGTATTTAATTTCAAAACAATTAAAATGTGCAAACACCTGAAATAAAAAAAAATATTGGTTATGACAGCACATTACAAGATTTGAGAAAACAATTTCTTCTGAAAGTTTTTCTAATAATTTCTGGCAAGTTCCTCAGTCCTGTCCCATATAATCTTCTGTACTATCAATACTATGTTCGACTGTTATTGAAAAATTCCACATTATTAGACAGGCCAGTGCTGATTAGACTAATCTCTTCAATTAAATTTCCACCAACCCAGAATTAGTACATTTATAAGCTTTTTGCTGGTTTACAAGGTTTAGCCATTAAACAAAGTAAGTCTTTTCAATTACATATGAAATTGAGATTGAGACCGGGACACTATTTAATATTCAACCTGAAAAAAGGTTGTAGTAAAGGACAGGAACAAAACTGTTTGACTTCAAAAGCTGTTTTAGCAATTGTGGAACTATGAACAAAAAGCAGTAAGAGCAACATAAAAATCACTGAGTAAAAAGTGGGGTTACTTTCTTGTTTGAAGAATATGGCTTACAGAATTAAAATGGTGGAGAAATATCATTTTATGTGTATTTCTTTTCACTCTCTGTCAAACATAGATCTTCTAAATAAAGCAAGTTTGAAGGTAGCTTTTTTAAATCCTTTATTAAAATTAGCATCCCATTCATGAGTTTCTCCTAGAAATAAAAAGACTCAGCACTAAACATTCTAAAAATCTAAATAAAAATTGTGTTATACATTTTTCTTATAAATTCTCCAATAGAGCTAGAGTTGAATTCTCCCATCAGTGTAAACCCATGCATCATTCATATGCTGATGGTCAAATAAAATAATAAAAATTAATCTAAATTTTCTTATTTGCAACCTGACAATAAAATTATTTCTCTTTCCACTACATCATACAATTTTGTCTATTTGCTGATATTTTATGCAAAGCAAATGTTCATTGTTTTCTTGAGAGTACGAAAAAAGTATGCCATTGAAATTCTCCATATTTCATTGTGAAACAGTGCTCACACCTAAAAGGCAGTATTTTTATCAGTACAAACGTTTTGTTCAGTAATAACTTCTGAAGCCGATTATGATGAAAAAGTAGGGATTTTTTTTTTTTTTTTGGTTGATTGTGGGGATTTTTCTTTTAAGTACAAAATAATTAAGGGTATATACTTACATTTTACTGAACCAAGTACAGACTGGTCCTGACAGTCATACCTTTGGATCCAGTTTCTCCATAATGCCAGGCTTCCCCATTTCTATTCAAATTACAAGCCATAATTGAGAATTCATTATCTACCAGATCTTATGTGTAGGACCATTTACTTTTTAATGAAACCAAAAGAAAACAACATAGCAGAAAATGTTCCCTAGCTTACAAACATACCTTCATTAAACTTCCTTTTTTTAATTAAAAATATGATATTAAAGTCAGGTCTAATGTAACTTGTAAGATCTAAAACCCCAAGTAAATACTTTGATAAAAACTTATTAAAAACATTTGTTACTACCTCATTAACTTCTGTGCTTATCACACATGTCTATTAAAGAATGTTAAAATTTAATCTTATGTCTATCCATTAAAAAGCAGAAAGCAAGGAGAGAAATTAAGGAACAACACATTACTGCTAAAAGCCTGAAGCAATTGAGGCAGTGATAGTGATAGCAATTTTACCACCTCAAGAATATTGAGACATGTTATATGAAAAGGAGAGTCAGATACTTCTGGGGACAGAAAAAGATGAATAAAATAATACATTTCTAGAGTTATTAGAAATACTATTTCTTTAATACTAAGCAAGGAATGTTTCTTACTATTTTTTACTTTCTATATAACATGGTGCAAGACTGAGAAGTATTACTAAAGGAGATAAGCAAACCCATAAATAAACTGAGACTAATGAGGAATTGCCACCAAACACCATCTTTGATATGGAAGAAAAATATCTCAAAAATTGTTCGAAGTAGGAGAAATTAGAAGTGACATTATACTGTGCTATCCCACTGGCACAAAAGAAAAGAGACATCAAAATAAAAGAGCAAATTTCAAAATTAGAAAAACCCTGACACTAGGTTTCAAAGTCAGAAAATCTGCTTCCCTGTAATTTAGGAAAAAGAAATCCTGTTTGTTGTTTTTAACATAATCCTGTTCCCAATAGATGTATATCCTTTAGATTTAATTTCTTATATATAAATCTGTCTCACATGAAATGCAATGAAATAGGAATAGTGTCACTGCATATACTGCTGGTAATATCAGTTTTGTTTTGGTTTATTTGCCTTACAATACTCTAATTTCAAGCACACAAGTCATTAAGCACTGCAGCTTTCAGGCCAAAAACTTTAACTTACAACTGTCACAAAACTTCAAAAGATTTCATATTATTAAAGTGTCTAGGAATACATGCTTGGTTTATTACACCAAAGAACCAGTTCACTGGCATCCCTGCATCTGGACAAGACTCAGAATTCATGGAAGTAAAAGCTACAAAGCTTATTTTCCTGATAATGGACACTATAATCTGAAATGGTTGATGGTTTTGAAGAAAAACTATCACTATTCCCTGAAATTGTGCAATCCAGCAAAACAACTCAACCTGAGTGGCAGCACAGAATTCAGATAATGTGACAAGGAAGCTGGACAGCATTCCAGCTCAAAGCAGAAATTTTGTATTTCATCTGATAAAAGAAAACCTGAATATGAAGTCATAAATATTTTTTACTCATTTTGAACACAGATGTAGAGACATGTACAAGCTATGTTGCAGAAATTAATCAATTATTTGAGTTTTAGCTGACAATGTAATTTCTTAAACTAAAATTTCTTCCCCGTCTAACCTGAGTACTACTTTTCATTGCAGTAACACAGTAAGCAGAGCAAGCCCTTTCTCTAAGTGAGCCTCCATCCTTCTTTCTCCTTTTTCATTCCCCCTCCCTTTTTTTACTGCAAGACATCATCATGTAAATAGAAGATTGAAACAATCTCTGCACAGTCAAGCATATGCCAAAAAATTTCTTTTTTAAAAAAATCAGCAGATTGAAAATTAAATGGTTAAACATTTTATATCCCAATGATTCACCCATTTATAACAGGAAAATAATATCTTTCCCTGCACACAAAAATATCAGAATGACCTACTGTTAACATTTTTACAACTAAAGATACTTGGCAAAATACACTTGTTTTCTCCTACTCATAAACAAGTTAGAAAATCTCCAGGCCTAACTCAGTATTTCCTAATTTTATAAACCTTTCTCCATTTAATTTCAATATAAGAGGTGACAATAAATTTGCTTTACTGACTGTGCACATCTCATAGAGCTATAAAATACAAACAATGAGGTGAGTATTCTGCAGGAGTCAGAAAGAAAGGATGCAGATGGCAGTGCAGGGAGAATTTGTGCTACAGATGGAAGTATTTCCCAGACTGAAGGCTTTTGTTAATCGCTGAATTGTGCCCCTGAGGGCGGTGTTTCCATCCCGCGGCTCCCCCGGGACTGCGGCCGAGCATCAGCAGCGGGCCAAGGTCAGGGACAGCCCTGATGTCATCGGGGGCAGGACGGGCAGCTCGGCTGGGAGCTCACCTGGGCTCCTGCCCTCGGCCCTGGGAATCACATCCCTGGGGGGGCAGCTAAAGGCCACGGTTGGGAACAGCTGCACTCAGAGACCTCGGGCAGGGCAGGGGCTCCTGCCGTACCCTGGAGCACCAAGGACCACCAAGGCACCGAGCCCACCGACGCTGTGAATAAAGGTGAGGCTACAAAAAGCGACGGCAGCCGTTCAATATTGGCGTTTAGCAACATTAGTATCTTAGGCACTAGGAGACAGTCTGTGTGCCTTCTGCAAAACCCTCTGAAGAAAGAATTGTTCCACGCTATTAAGTCTTTCTATTATACATTCTCTATTATTAGCTATTGCTATTTTAGGTTCTTCTCCAGGTCTTACAACAAAACTGTAGAAACAGACTTCACACTGATAGCATTTAATTGCTTTGCATGTGCATTGGTTAATGCGTGAATGATTCGAGCAATTAAGAGCCAGAGGTGCTGCTCAGTTTCCATCCTTTTAGAACCCAGGAAAATCTAGTGAAATAAAGCAATGATTCCCAACTGGACTGCAGTCTGAAACCATTCAGTGTGTCTTCTGAAAGAAGAAAGCATGTAAAACATGCCTATGATCCTAGGGTTTAACAGGTATCACTTTTATACTTTTGGACTATCAATATGACATAAATGCTTTTTCAAGCATATTTTAAAACACCAAGAACTGTTACTTTGTGGATGTCTATACAACTGGAGCATTTATGAGCAATTCTTCCAAATGATGGATTACAACTGAGAAAGTTTATTTCATTCTTTAAAAAATCAACTAAGCATTCAACCATTTAGTTAAGACAGCACCAATAATTTCCCTAAAGAAATTTATATAAGAATATACAGTGTCCATTTATGTGTCTAGTGAAAAAGCATTTCTTTTGAGAAATCAGATTGGTTTTGTCACTTTTTATCATCATATGGATCTATTTCCAACAACCAAAAAAGTACTTTTACTTTCAGAATTACACATACATGCAAAATACAAACATAGATAAAACATTATGCTTTTCACAGGAATAGGATAGTTCTGAATTTCTAAGAAACAGAGTTCAATTCTGGTTCAAGATAAACAGAACAATGCTTATCATTCAGTGCTTTTCACTGTATTGCAACAATATTATTATATAAATTATACATAATATTAAAACCCCTTTATTTTAGAAGCCAGATAAACAGAAGTACTTGTACCTAATTAGTTACCATATTCAGAATGAAACAGGATCTTTTTATGTTAATTCTAAGGAGACAAAGACCTTGAATTAGGACATAGTTTAGCACAATCTCATAGACCCTTAAAGTTACTGAAATGTGAGGGTAATTTTGCCAGATAAACACCTAAGAGGCTCTCAGGGCACCAGCCTCAAAACTGGTATCATTGAACAGTTTTACTGGTCTTACCAGCTGGCCTGAACTGACACGAAAAGGGAAGCAGGAGGTCCTGTTAAGGGACATGACAGTGACTGGTGTATAAATCAAAACACATCAAAACACATCAATTGCAAAACTCCACAGTTTTCAAAACCCTTATTTTAAAAATGTGCTGAACTGGAATTTTAATTTCTAGTTTTCATATGCATTCCTAAAGGAGAGATGACATTCAGATGACATTCTGATAACCATTGGAATATTTTTTTATTACAATAGCTATTATATCAAGTTCAAAACATTTTGTTACAAATGCCAATCCATTATACAAATTTCTTTGTCTAAATAGCTACATCTTACATACACATATTCTGGTTCCTATATTTTGCATATTTTGTTTAAAAGTTATGAGGCACTTCTCATCGTTAATTAAAAACCAGATGCTAGGATAAACTTTGTGAATCTATATGATAGCTCCTTTTTTCAGATGAACTATCTGGGTTTTTTTTTTCCTTCAGCAACCCAGACACCTGAAATTAAATTGCAGAGGAATGGAGATATGACCAAGATCTACCTTTTCAACCCTGATGTACCAACCATGAAGCTATTAGAGCCATCATGCACCAACCCTGGCTTCTTTCAAACAATGCACACTCATCTGCATGGAAATTCTGCTGGAGAATCTCATTCTCACCATCAGCCCAAGTTACAGAAGTCTGTGTTGGCATGGGAGCTAGCGTGGCAAGGAGAAACAGCCAATTATTATTACCAATAACAAATGGAATTTCTTACTTCCAAGCAATTCCATTTATTATTTCTAAATAAATAATTATTTACACATATATTATTTGAAAAAGAAAATTTTACTTCAACCAAGTCCAGGAAAGGCAATTGGCTGATGATATTAACTTGTAATTTGTAGGCAAACAGCTGGGAGAAAGCTGGATGTGCATCAGCTTTTACAGAGAGCTGACCTGGCAGCCAGGGAAAAATGCACAGAAAAAGATTTCAGCATCTATAGGTTACTGTTGTTAGTAAAGGGCCTTCTGTGAAACTTCCTAAGACACAAAACCAGAACTGGCTCATTTTATTCACAGAAAATAAGAAAATTTCATGTGAATAATTTGACGACTACATTCAGCTTTCAGTTGTTAGCAGATTTTTTAGGGTGGAAAATAAGCAGACTACAGATGGGGAAAACATTGGAGCTGGCTCAGCAGGGTTAATTCTGGCATGATGCTGCATTACCAGTCAGCTGCAGTGCCTCAGCACCACACTCCAGGGACCAGGGTAATTGTGCATGGAGCTGGCAGGGAGTCAGGAGCTTTGTTAGCTCCTGATCAGCATTAACCATTCTAAATAAAGCTCAGCTCTACACAGACAAATGTAGGTGACTCCACATGATCCTCATCACCCTGGAGCTTTCTTCCATGTGGAGTATGCTGTTTCCCCAATAACAGATAATGCAAAGTGACTATTAGCACGAGAAAGGTTTTGTCCAAAGCTGTTCCACTCCAGTTTCAGTCCTTCTGTTCAAAACTTCCCAAAAACGTACAAGGAAAGGAGGAAGTTAGTAGAACACAGACCTTTGCATTGTCACAAGTGCACAAACAAAAACCTGCAATAAAGTCAAAAATACAATTTGCATTTGGTGCGCTTATTATTACAGAGTGAAAATATTTCATCATAATGAGATGAGTTTTAACCATTACTGAGAATTCCATAAGGTTATAGTCCACACAAAGGAACACTTTCAGGGATTCAGAACCACTCTACAGAAATTAAGGCAAACTAAGCAAACAACTCAACAGACTAACATCCTGTGGCAAGGTAAACTGGGAAAAGTAAAAATAAAAGGGGGAAAAAATGAAGGCCTAAATACAAAGGGAGATAAAATAAAGATCTTGGCACAACTAAAAATAGAATCAAAATGCACCAGATTGCTGGACGATTTACTAAAACACTTCTAGACTAAAAATTATAGAGACAATAAGGAAAGTAAATTAGTATCAGCCAGCAAGAATCTACAGTACTTATCAGCTCTGAAGAAGACCTCTATAAGCTCTAAAAGGTCACCATATTGTTAAATTGTACAAGAAAGTTTGCAGTATTAGGAATGAAAAATACAAAGTCCATTTTTTGGTCTGAAGGTCTATATTTTTCTTATAAGATCAAGAGATTTCCAAAGTGAAATGTGAGCATATCTTATTCCAACACTATAGAGATACAGAAACTTTTGATATTGAAGAAAATTGTGAGAAAAATTCTAGGGGCAGATTATAAACCATGCCTTGCAATACCAAGTCTCCAAACCTTCAGATCAANCTCCAAACCTTCAGATCAAAAAACAACTATCAGGCAGGAGACAAGGAAAAACAAGCAGAGTGAGGACAGGACTTTTTTCTTACATCTATTAATTATTCGTAACCAGAACTATTTTATCTGAATTGACCAATAATGTGGTCTTGCAGATATTGATCACTATTGCAGTCTATTGATCCAATCCACAATCAGCTGAGTGTAATGGAAACAGTCTCTAATTAGGAATTTAAATATGCCTGCAATATAGATTCTTCTTTCTTTCTTCATTCATCTTGAATCATATCAAATCTTTTATCTTTACATAGAATCCAACATAGAATTCATACTATAGTGATACACAATGAAAACATTAAAAAAAATTTAAAAAAGCATAAAACCCAAGGGCATCCAGAACAAACTGTGCTTACCACATCTATACAGCACAGCAAATGACTCAAGGTTTCAGAGCAAGGCCTCTGAGCTGCACTGCTCTATTCAAGCCACTTCAGAGTACCTGGAGAAATTAGCTTCTTGAAGACTGTCAGCAGCACTACAGTCCACTGTGAAAAAAATTAAACCACACTTGCCACACCATTGGGTGCATCTGCATATATATAAATGATAGGAGTCCAAATCGACTGTTAAGCTCAAACATGTCATTGTAGATAATTATTTTAAATGTTGCTAGAAGTTATTTTTACACAGCTTCAACAATAGATTAGTCTAAATCTATTCCAAAATCCATACAAAAATGGAATCTCAAATTTTACTTGCACTATCAATCTGCACTGAGTTATCACAAGTGTAGAAAAATAAGAAAGTTGCTATCTGGTCTAGTTAGTTGAAACAAAACAAGATGAATTGCAGCACTAGTAAGAGTTCTTTTGGCATCTGATTTTCCACAAAGCAATTTTAATTTAATAGTAAAATATTGAAAACAACTTTGCTCAGAATGATGCCTCTATGCTTCATAGGATTTTCAAGTACAATTCCATTTTCAGCTAGCTTGGTGATAGGAGCCATTGACTTGCTCCAGGAACGCTTTTCCAGAATAAACAGAAACAGTAAAACAATAATGAAATTGTAATTAGAACTGGAAAAACTCGTTGAAGGACTTAGTCCCTCAGAAAATCAGTCTTATAAATAAAACCAAAACTTATCGGCAGTGAAGAATTATAAAGACTGACTACCTACATGTTTCACAAAAAGGAATTTTAGAGAAACTTCTTTTCTAGAAGAATCCTCTCACTCAATCTGGAATAAGAAGAGATGCAATCCACTCACACTTCCAAGCTGATGTAGATGACTATGCAATATGACCTCAGCAAAAAGGCACATGACCTCCCCCACATTAGTAATTGGCCAAAGCAGAAATGATATCTAAAAAAACCTAAGAACCTAAATACATTCTGAAATAATAGTATTACTTAACAGTAATAAGTGAAAGTCATAAGTGAAGTCAGGATTAAGAAGATAGTCATAAACAGGGAAATCTACTAAATTTGTCAAGTATTGAGCAAGTTTTACTAAATTTTTCAGAACTAATATGTAGGCAATATTTCTAGCTGGTAAGTCACTGCTGAGGTTGCTGCTGGGCAAAAATATCTTACCTATAAGTCCATAATTTGTCTAAGAGGAGTAAATGAAAACTAACTGGATCACTCTAGTTAGTTTTCTAGCATTTACTGTGGAAATGCAAATCAGATTTGCTATGGAAAAAAAAAAGAAAGGAGAATAAATATGGTTATTCTATTTGGAAATTCATCAGCAATAAAAACTAAATTATCTGCTTCTTGTATATTCCAACTTATACCTTAATGCCAAAAATTAGTTCTTAATATTTCTATTCATGTGAAATCCTATGGCAGATGTCTAACTATATCTGCTTCAGTATTAAAGAACGATGCTGGCCTAAGAAGAAGTACAATTCAAAAATCCATATGGATGGCTAAAAATAACATGTATCCACATGAACAATGGTATGTAACATTATAATAGGACCAGAGAAATTCATAATCCTTTCATACCTGTGAGAGTGCTAAGGACACCTGGAACACTATGCTGAACCATGAATGCATTTATTCAGACCTGGAATACAGGCAGGTGCCAAAGGAAAGGCCGACAGTCAAATCCTCTGCTATGTTATGTGAATTCATCTAGCTGAGACACAGAAAATTCAAACCAACTATCCTTTTAGTTATACCTAAAGAACTGTCAGTACTGAAAGGAAAATCCCACAATGCCATTGAAATGCAAGTCAAGC
>VZUA01020513.1:1857-23600 GCA_013401035.1 Horornis vulcanius | reverse complement strand
AACTTCCAGCTTTGGCCTGGGAGCATACACTTGGTTACCTTTATATCACTACGTTGACTTGCACGTTGACAGCTGCTTTTGATATCAACACAAGGTGTCCAAGTACCCCTGGGATCCTACCAGCCCTCGTGAGCCTGTAGGGCTCAGGTTTAGAGAGCATCTCTGAATGTTCCACCTGACAAGAGGGCAGTGAGGTAGACATTTTAGCTGGCTAAGTAGAAATGTGTTCCTCAAGCCAGCTCCAGAAGAACCACGTGCAAACCAGAGCCCCAGTAAACTCTACAGGGAGATATGAAGAAGATTATTTTACGACCAGCAAGTAATGAAACAACTTTACCATGACTCAGAAGCACTTTGAGGGTCAAAATCAATCAGTTAAAAGGAATGAACATGCATTTAACTGTAAAAGAGATGCAGACTCTTCTACACTTTCAGTGAAGGTTTCCCAGAGCTTTATTCACAAAGGAGTACTTGTTTAGCTCTCTGGGAGGTACCTGGAATGCACCTACCTCAACAGCCTGGGTCTCATGGGGGTATCTAGCCTAATTTTCTGGACAGCCATCCTATGAAGCAGCATCCCTGCATTCAGCAGTGTAACAAATGACACACCTGGCAGCTGGCCCCAGGATAGCTTTCTGGAACTGCTGGGAGAGAGAGAGGCTCTCCTTCCAGGCCATTCTCCTTTTCCCTCTGATTGGGAACTTCCATAGTCCCTCACCCTCTGACTCCCCCAGTGAAATTGGAAGCACTCCCTCACCATCAGTCAGAGCTGATGAGAGATGCCAGTGACTAAATGTGGCTCCCAGTGAGGCCAGCCAGAGGCTGCAGCAGGGAGCAGGGACAGCTCACCTCCCTCTCCCATGCCAGCCCACAGGATCAATGAGCCCGGCTGCACGGGTGGGTGGGATGGTGGCTCTCCAGGTGACACTCCTCCCTAAATGACACAAGGGCCTTATCATCTCTGTCATAAGGGCTCCAGTGCAGGAAATCAGCCCTTTCCATATCACACCACATGGGAACTGCCAGTTTTTCCACCCAGTCAGCAGCTTCCTTAGAACTGTGACCCACCGTGAAATAGAATGCGGGTGCAGATATTTTAACACCACTTTATGATTTCTAACAGCTTCACCTCAAAGGTAAAGTGCTTTTTAATTCTGGTTCATTTTTAAACAGCAGGATATGTAGTTTAATATGTTTTACAAAAGTGGTAAGAACAGAAAAGGAAAAATGCAAGCAGTTGGGAGAATAAATGGAACAGGAAACTGAATGTTGTACCTGCAAGACAGTACATACTTACCATGCAGAACAGATTAGAATGAACCAGAGGGTTTAAGAAAGCAAATGTGTACTAGAGAAATAGTAGGATGCCACTGCTAACCCAGAGGTCTTTATCCCAAACTATTTCATTCTTGGCTCTTTACCTCTTTGTGTCCCAGTTTTCCTAAAAGGGAAATCACCTGCTTCCTTTCTGATAATTAGGAGGATAACCCCATACCTAACTGGTGCTGTTGGCACATCCACTGTGATGACAGAGGGAGACTGGGCCAGGAGGGCTCCCTGAGCTTAGCCCAGCCTGTGTGGGAAGCAAGCTAAAATCCCTGCAGTCTCCTGCAGCATGCAAGCTCACTCACCTTCCATCTGTCAGTCAGCTCTCCAGCACTGACAGATGGGGCTGGGGCTGTGTCCATCCCACTGCACTTCCACAGTGGGCTACCTGTGTGCTAGGGAGAGCTTCACTGCTGGAAAAGCCTCTCCTGCACGGCTGCAGTCCATTAAGGCAAACTGCAGTCTGTGCCAGTTCACCTTAATGTGCTGGGCTGTGAGCTATGGCTGTTCAGGAGCTGTTTCAAAAATGATTAAGTGGCTCTTGCTCCAAGGGCAGCCACCTTGGGATCAGGGATGGATGACAGCCGGGCACAGCAACTTCCTCCACTGCTGCGTGTTAACTCACACACGTTTCCAGGCCAGGGCCCCCAGGAGGAGGGAGGGTGACAGAGGGACTCACCACAGCCTGGTTTAATACAGACCATGTCAGGTATGTATATGTGTGTGGCACACACAGGTGTAAGGCCATGTGCCATCCCTTTGCAGGTGTTCTCCCACACACCTTAGCTCATTCCCACCCACAGACAAGCCCATAAACTATTTTTTTCTCTCTGGTGCAAGTGCCTGTGTGTTTTTAAAGAGAGAGAGGAGTGCCTAAAGAGCATGGAAGGGGCAATCCGAGAAGGGGAGGATGCTACTGGCTCTGTGGGCCGTGCCCAGAGCTCGGCACTTGTGGAACCTGGGAGCGAGCAGCAGGAGAGTGCACAGTGAGCACATGTTTGTCCCTCTTCTCAGCCCGGAGACTGGGCTGGAAACAGTACAAGCAACTTGTCTGGGAGACTGACTCCAGCTGCCAGTCAGCCATGCTGGCTGCACTCCTTTGTTCCTCAGTCTTTCTCTTAGGTCCCTGCTCAGAGGGAGACTGCAGCATGTGCTCAGCAGCTGGGCTCCATGCCCACAAAAAAAAAGGAAGGGAATGAGATGTCTGACACACTGGCAGAGCAGCTTGTTTGCAGCAAGGAAAAGAGGCCATGTCAGCTCTGGTGCTGCACTAGGAGTGGCAGTGGGCTTCCCCTGCGGAGATCAGCAGAATAAGTGGGTGCCACAGAACCAACTGGAGCAGGTTGTATTTTAACACTAAACTGCTGAACAGCAATACTCACCTGCAAGGCAGCAAGCAGAGCTCACACAGAGAACCAGCAGCACGTTAGGAGATGCTGAGAGCCAGCACATTGCTGCTCCCACAGCAGTGGCTCTTGTGCCACCGTGGAAGTTCTGTTGCCCAGCTCGTGTATCCCTCCCATAACCCAGAGGCTGCTCCAGGTAGGTTCCATGGGGTGGTGGGCTCAGCAGAGAGGGGTCTGGTCCAGCCCAGTGGCGGAACAGGAATACAAGCCAGACCTCCAGGCTCCCACTCTGGTCCTCATGCCCGTCACCTTTAGCTCCCTTGTTCATATGCACTGACTCTATTTTATATATAATTTACATTTTTATTCTTAGTCGCAGCTATGCCACCAAAACTACTCAGGCCACTGGGGTTTGACAAACGCCTAAGAAAAGCTCATTTTGAAGCAGCAGTTGCAGATTTATACTAAACATGATAACAATTACACCCTGCCGCTTCTACCCTGAAAGAGAAGGACTAGATTGAGCAATGCCCTCTTCGTGGAGTTTGTGCCTGGTGGCCACTCCCGTAGCGCTGCTTCAGATCCCTGTTATTTTATTATCCCCATCTTTACGAGTTCCCAGGGAAAGTGCAATCACAGCTTTGCGGCTTCCTGGAGCAGCTGTCCCCCTGCACTGCTGCAGCCAAAAAAGCTGACACCAGAGCCTGGCACTCTGCTTTTTATTGCCATTCTACTCCTAATTGGAGCAACAAGGAGCATGCAGAGTCATGCACCAACCCAAGGAGATATTAGCTAATTGAAATTGTGCCCCACTGCACTAAATGCTAGTCCCTTAAATCAATCTCTTCCTTCTTCCTCTCACCTCCATCTCATTCTCTTCCACCTTCCCTGCGCCTTCATCGTTCCCTCCCCCTCTCCTTCCCAGCCCCTCCTTCCCCAATTCCTCCCCCACCGTCTGACTTCTAATCCCTCTAGGGCAATTAAAAGCAGGACCAACAACAAAGGGAAGGCAACAGGAAACCCTATTATTCATCCCCTGCAGCACATTGTCCCCTCGGGTTTGCAGCACCCACCCCTGCCGCAGGTAGCTGGCCGCCACGCCCGGGGCAGGGGTCCCCGCAAGCTGGGGCACCGGGGGTGCTGTGCAGTGGCTGTGGGTGCCTTCCCCCCTCCCTGCACCTAAGAGGCACTCGTCTTTCTCAGAGCAATTACCACAAATGATTTATGTGGCCAGTCAAGAGGGCCTGCCAGGGTTCTTATTTCATCTCTGAGAAAAGGAACTCTGCTGGAATTTTATCAGGGAGCTTGGATTAAATTGACAGCTGCCTTTTGTTTTGTTTTTAAAGACCGTCTCTTCAGAGCACAGCATTCTGCCTGGATTTTGGCGGGGGGAGGAAATCCAACACCATGCAAGGGTACAAGCCCCTCCTTCAAGAGAAAAATCCATTTACTTCACTCCATATATATTTTAAGTGAGGCCATTTTTAAGGAGCTGACATCTGCAAAGTGATCCCCACTCCCGCCGACTTGAAGCTGCATTTTATTTCACTTCACTGAAGGCACGAAGGCAACAGCTTTTCCTCCCCGGTGCAAGTGTTGGTTAGGCTGACAGAGGGAAACGATGGAGTCTTCAGACGAGCACAGTCATCTTAAAACGCCGCCAGCCCCGCCACACACAAAGCACCCCGCGTCCCGTTCCACGTCCAGGCACACAAATCCAGCGAGGCGTATTTGGGGGCAGATGTGCACAGGCAGGCAGGGCCAGCCCCATATTCCGCTCAGGAGCACAGGGAGGCAGACAGTGGCACGTTTCAGAGACCCCATGCAGGCAGGCACGCTGGGACACACCGGAGCGGAGCCGGCGCAGGGCAGGCAGGCACACACGCGCCGGAGCACCGCGCACATGTGGGAGACGTGCCAGCAGGCATGCAGCTACACACAAATCATCCAAAAATGCGCCCAGAAAGGCACATGCATAGGCAGAAGGCATAGAGAGACACGCAGAGCTGATTACAACTTCAGGCACTGCCAACAGCAAGCGGTATTTACAAGTCAGCTGCCTCTTGCCTTCTTTTGCTTTAGTGGCTGGTTCTTGCACACCCTTTGAACACATTTGAAAGCATTTGTTCTCCAGATAACACGATTTGGGCTTTGTGTATATATTTGGGAGGCAAAGTCTAACACAGGGACATAAAATTATTGAGGATGCCAGCAGAGATTACAGCCTCGATGGTGAGAGGTCTAGATATGTATTTATTGCCTTAAAAACAATTCTGGGTTTGATACAAAGCAGCAGTCTTTCTCTGTACTGCAGGGTGGTATGGAGGAGGAGAAGAGTGTGTTAAATCTGTATTAAAATAAGTGAATAGGATTACAAAACAGAGATGAGCAGTCCAATAACAATGCTAAGAGGTGCAGAAAGAGGATGCAGGGTGGTATGGTTCACACAAAGGAGAGGCATGTCTCATGGCAAAGGGCTGTCAACCTGAAATCCAGGCGTTTCACAGACATAAGCTACAGTAGTTTCAATAAATTTACCTACCCAGATGCCTGCTCTCACTTCTGTTTCTTTTTCTATTGATGTTTTTCATACTTTCAGATGATTCTCTGGCTGCCACCACTTTGCAGAAGAGCTAAATATGCATTTGGGGGGATGGAAAAAGCTTGGACACCAATGGCACACATGTGCTGCTCAGTGCACCAAGATATTTGATAGGGGAAAAAAATAAAAACACTGGTTTGCCACATACTTTTTCCTCTTGGCACTTTAGGTTTTACCATCATCAATAGTAACCCTAACTGATTTCAGAAGAATAAATATTTTAAAGCCAGCTGGCATCCTTTTAAATGCAAAACCTTTAAGCTACATGTGTTTTTTACTGCTCTGTCCATAGAAACTGCATTCAGAAGGTGCTAATTCATTTGTTACAAAATGGCCACATTTTCTTACTCCTGTCTCCCATCACTACTTTTCCTCTAAGTGGGCATGTTCACAGAGTCTTGGGAACTTCCATCTCGCATACCCCAGGAAAATGATCTCCTTGCTATACGCTATAGCAGGCAGGAACACTCTGCTCTCCTCCTCAAGGCAGAGGAGAATGCTTTGGTGTTCAAAGACCAAGCTAGCAGCATCTTCACCCTCAATCTCTTACAAAGATTGCAACAAGACCAGTCACTTCTCCCTGCCTCTGGTCACATCACTTGAATAAAGGAGGAGTACTCTGTTAAACAAAGAGGGTTATGCTAATTTTATGCTAATTAGGTGTATCAATGCAGCCTTGCTATAGAATTACTTCCCTCTGCCCAGGCCTTCTTCAGCTGCAGAAAGGATGACAGGGGGAGCTGACAAGGCACAGTAAGGATGAATGCAATGCAGGGAGTCCAGCAGCACACAGAAAAAGAAAAAAAACTCAGTTACTTTTGGTGGGTTTACTCTCTTTGTGGCTCCATTCCCTTCCAGTGCAACCCTTGGCAAGGCTGCCAAGCTCTCAGCCCCAGAAATAGCATGTCAAGCAGCAGAAAAACCAGAGGGGAGGGGGAGATGGAGATAAAAATAGAGAGAAATGTTGATTGCATTGTTACTGCTTCAATTAAGCTCAGACACTTCAGCCTGATGAGTCAACAGCAATGACAAGAGGGCATAGAAAACAAGAGCAACTGCAGTGCAAACCAGTTATCAGTCCCACTAATGTGGAAAGCACTGAACTCCCAAACCAGTCCCTGTGATAGGGAAAGGAGGAAGTGGTCTAACATTGTCCTTCCTGCACCAGTCTGACAGCAGCAGCAGAAGCCACAAAAAGGTGGTGAGTTAATAATGACCAGGCAGGAGAGCTGATGGCTTGGACCAGAGCAGCCCTCCCCAGCCCAGCATGCAGCACTGGGCAGTAAAAGTGGGCTCTGGAGGCCAACTTGGCTTGTTCAGATGTAGCCATTGTCTCCTCCAGGGGCTTAAATCACGCCTGTGATTCTTTGTGTGCTTCAGCGGCGGCGGCGGCAGAGACAGGGAAGTAACAGATGGGTATAATTACAGGGACCAAGGCACAGTCCCTTCTCCATCACCCCATGTGATGCACATTTTCTCTACAAGAATAGACTGCCTTGCACCCCCCCATGAGTGGGGGTGATCCTACTTCCTCCACATACCACCTCTGCTGCTGGGAGCTGACAGAGCATGGATTTTGGTCAGGGCAGCGGTGCAAATACAACATATGCTGAGTGAGACAGAGGACCAGTAGCACTGCAGAATGGAAGGTTGGGTGGGAGCAGCCACCAAGCTGCCTGTCAGTCCCTCCCTGAGTGTCAGAGGACAGGCATGGGGCTGAGGAAGGAGAAAAAAACTCTCAAATAAGCTTTGGTTGGGTTGTCTGTGGTTGTCTGTGACATCCACTATGTAAAGTCACCTCTGAAAAGAAAGGAAGAGATGCAGCTGGTCATAACTTCAAACAGTCTGTCTCTCGGCCTTGCCACACCAATCCCTGGGAAATGTTCACCTCTCCCTGTGAAGTGGTTTACAACACATATAACATCAGCATTTATTGCACCATCTGCCAGCACTCCTCCTTTTACCAACCCCATCAAAGGAGTGCTGAGGAAGTCATGTATGGAACCACTTATGACCAGCAGCAGTGCCATAAAGCTCTGCTCTGCAGCCTGGGCTGCCCGGGTTATCCCACCATGTCCCAATTCAGGCACTCATTCCATTCTTGCCCTGTCAGTGCAACGTAATGTCCTTACACTTAGAGGTTTGTTAGCCCAGTGTCCCATCTCTGACAGCAGACAGCCACAAAATCTTAGGAAAAGCGTAAAAGGAGCAAGGAGGGATGCACAGTGAGCTGGACTCTGGGAGGGATCCCAATCAGGACTAAGAGCATCCTGTGCTGGTGACTGTATAGATACAACACCCTTGTTCTCCAAAGCTCTCCTCAGTGCATTTAAACAATTCCTTTTACATACAATCTCTGCAGCAGCATGCAGCAGGGAATTCTGCATATTACGTTGATGTTGTGGAGCAAAACAAACAAAACAAAACCAAAACATTCTTCTGCTTTAAACCCACTACCCACTCCTATGCTGCTAAAATGCTCCAGACACACTACATTATCATGCTCTTTTTCCTTGACAGTGGGGAAATCTCACATTTGGGGCAGTTCCCTGGATACCCAGCTGCCTCCTGAAGTCGACCCATGTCTTCCTTACTGAACAGCTTTTCAAGTGATTCCCACCTGTTTGTCACTGGGTAGCCAGCCATTGATTGTGGTGGGGATATACAATTTTGAGATGATGCTATGCCTAGGTTAAAAAAGTCCCTTTTGAACCTAGAGGCCCATCAATCTGCATGGTTTGAACTTGCTGTGTCTGCTGGTATTTGAGACAGAAAAAGCCTCTGCCTGCTTTGTCCAGGGGAGGAGAAGCCCAGTTAACATGGGGTTCACTGGGGTGGCACTTGGCAGGAGTCTGGAAACAGGAACAGTTTTATTTGCCTTTTTACCCCCCACAGCCTGTCGCTCCACTACCAGTCCCTCCCACACCAAAACTCCCAGAGAACACAGTGTAACACCTGAGTTTGCTGAGCAGGGCTAACATCACTGCAGGAGAAAGGAAATGCCATGGTGAGCTTGGGTGCTCCATAAGTGCACCTGGGAATTGCTCTTTACCTTCCCGACTGGGGCGGCATCCAGTTGCTGAAAGGAAAGTAAGTACACCTGGAAACACTCAGTAGCACCTGAGGTGAAAACCTGCACACCCCACTGCTCAGGGGAAATACAGTTATCCACACCAGAGACATGGATCTGTCAGAGAGGAAAGGGGCTGGCACAGGATTAGAGGGAGCAACATTTGAAAGTTCTCAGATCCTGTGTTTGCACACGGGCGGGGCCAGATCCAAGGTTCACAGTCTTGCTGGTAGCTATTCATCAAAACATTCGCACTGCCAATTTGGACAACATTTGTTAAAAATCTACATTTAGTTCACAAGGCTTGCACCAGACTGTCCAAATAAATGACCGAATAATCTCTTTTCTTAATGTTATCTCCCAGTATTTAGGATTACTTCATGCCAGACACCCCGCTGAAGGAAGGAGGGTTGGCATGGGGGAGGAGTGGAGAGGGGACTGCTCAGGGGAAGAGCCCAGCTGATATTCATTCTGTTTCGTTCCCCTGTGAGATCCTTTCCATCACACTACTGAACACAACACAATTAGTGAAAAGGGCCCATTTTTCCTCCAGGAGCCAAGGTCCCAAAAAGGTACAGCTTCAACATCATTAGCAGCTCTTCTTCTTAAACCTCCGGGCAGCCCCTAGGCAGATCCCCTCATGCAAACCCCACACCCCTCCCCCTTTTTGGTGTCTGCTTATCAAACTAATAAAGCACATCTACACTGAAAGGTCTTGAGGTAGAAGACAGCAGCTTAACCATGATTCAGTACATGTCCTTTCCCCTCCTCCTCTTTATCAAATAAAGCAAGCAGAATTTCCTACACTTAAATGGAAGGGAGGAGGAAGGAAGGAGGGTAAGGGGAGGGAGACATTTGTCTAGTAATTCCCAGCAGAAGGAGATGTCTGTTTACTTTCTTTGACTGAGCACTTGCATATTAAAAAGGCTCAGTTCCTTAGCGGACAGGATTTATCAGTGCCACATTTTCTACTTAATAGGCCAGAGCTGGCACTGCCTGCTCCAGGTAGCTGGAGATGGAAACAACTTGGAGTGACCTTCCCCTTGCCCTTCTCTGACTCTCCTCTGTGCAGGGAAGCCAGCAGAGGATGCAGAGAGAGCTGAGAGCCGAGGGCCATGCGGTGGGGAAGGGATGCTTTGCCTGCCTTAGCACTAAAACAAGAAGACCACTGCAGAAACAGTGAAAGCACAACAAGGCTCCATTAGCTTTTTTCCATTCAGTGATATCCGGAAAGGCAATTTCCAGCTTTAGATAAAAACACATAAACATCTTTCATCATGTCACTGACCTAAATATAGAAGATTACTTCAAGGCNAGAGGAAAAAACACCCTATTCTTATACCTTCAAAAGCTATGAAACCCTACAAGCAGACTGCAGTAAAGAGGAGAAATAGATAACCCATCAGAGGTAAAGGGAGAGAGAAAGGAATACATGTTCCCAAATGATTGTCCTGATGGACCATTATCCTAGGCCCAGCTTCCACCTGCCCTGTGACACAGGCTTTTTCCATGTCCTGCTGGACACTTGGCTGTCCCCTGGGCTGCCTCCTCCTGGCACCCAGAGCCTTTCCCTGCGGCACAGTACAGCAAGCAGGACCTTTGCTTTGCCATAAAGCCTCTGGAGTTCAGATCCACATTAACCCCACCTTAACCAGGCCACTACACTGCCCTAAAGGGTCAGGCCATGTTTTTCAAAGGGACATAAAGTTGCCCTTGGACCTAGGGACACACTTTGAAACACATCAAATCTACACAGGAACCAAAGCAGTGCCAGACTCCAGTAGCACTTGAGCATGAACCTAAGAGTGTTTGATTGTGTTCCCTCCAGGGTCACAGGCAGGTTGCACTGCTCTTGTGAAGGATAAGTGGTTTTGCTCACAATACCTGTGCTGGTTTGCAGCAGCAATCCCCAAAACCATTGTGCCAGGGACCCACCACTGACAAGCTAGAGGGTCCCTACTAGAGGATTCCAGTGACACACATGCTGGAAGCAGAGGGATTTGCAGGCAAGCTCTTTCCACTAACACAATCCAACATTACATAACAGTGACAAGTCATGATTCTCCATATTTAGTGCATGTCCTACCATTCAGAACCACAGAATCCCGTTTTATGGCCCTCACTGGTATGTACTGGGGACAGAATTGGGTACTTAATTGCTCCCTGCCTCAGTTTACCCCATCCATAAATGGTACATTGTCAGAGTATACAGAAAAACTACCATCTTGGGATGGTGTGTGGACTGTCATAGGTAACTGCAAAGACAGATGTGCATTTGGTGATCAGCTGCTGTTTTTTAAAATCAAGTAACATGCACTTAAATCCTATATGCAGCCTTCCAGTACCTTATAGCACCTACCAGTACCTAAGGGGAGCCTACGAGAGAGCTGGAGAGGGACACTGTACAAGGGCATGCAGTGACAGGACAAAGGGGAATGGCTTCACACTGACAGACAGTGGGTTTAGATTGGACATTAGGAACAAATCCTTTTCTGTGAGGGCAGTGGGGCACTGGCACAGGTTGCCCAGACAAGCTGTGGATGCCCCAACCCTGGGGGCAGGGTGTACAAGGCTGGGTTGGATGGGGCTCTTAGCAACTTGGTCTAGTGGAAGGTGTCCCTGCCCATGGCAGGAGTATTGGAATGAGATGGGCTTTAAGGTTCCTCCCAATGCAAGCCATTCTGTGATTCTGGGATAGCTGTCGTCAGGGTTTCAACTCAGTATTCCTTCTGCTGGATCAGGGGGAGCTTTGCCTGAGAAAAGGCATTGGGAGCATGAAAGCTATTGTTTACACAGTAAAAAAGAATAAAAAACATTCTTGTCAAATAAACTGTATACTATTTTTAAAATAGTTCAGTAGGGATAGTTCATTGTCATAAGCACTTGCTGCTGTACAGTCTCTTCCCAAGTGTTGCACAATTGTCACTGATGAGAGACTGACAAACCACTTTGAATTTAAGCTGCCAGAAACTGCCTACATTTAGGCCCAAACAGAAACTCCCTCTTTCTCCCTAACATGAGACCCTCTTGCATTTGCAGCAATAGGCTTAGTTCTTCTGAGACAAGGCAAAGGATAATGCATTGTACCTGCTTTGTTATTTTACTGTATTGCAAAGACAAAACAAACCTCAAGTTTTGCCTCTTGAAAGGCAGGGACCAGATGAAACCAGCCACAAATACCATGCATCAACTTTATCACAGACCAACCACGAAGAGTACAATGTTGACTGAAACCCAAGGAACCCACAGGACCTTTTTGATTAAACAAGTTTGAAAAATCACAACCAATGACCATTTTTTTCTTTCCCATTAATGTGGGTTAAAAGTACTTTCCATCAATGGAGGTGAGATGAGTGTTAAAAGGAAAAAAAAAATCCAACCAAACACAAAGGAAGGAGCTGGAAGCAGATAGCTCAGGGAAGTCCTTCTTGGGGGACATGAGGTTTGTAGAGAACCAGCACTGACAGAACTCCATGGAAGTGTTTCTGCTGATGTGAATGGCTCTGCCAGAGAGAGACACCTGCACACACAACCCCATTGGCAGATCTTTGGGTCAGTGGGTTCAGTGAGGTCATGAGCCTGGGCTACACCCTTGTGTCTTGCTCTCTTCACTAATTGCTAGGCAGAAATAAGCCCTGGCCAGGAATAGCAGCACAACAAAACTGTGTCAAACCTCCACATTTCTTGTCTCATAAAATATCTACTGCTTAAACTGTCAGAGGGAACTATATGCTACACTCTCAACTCCATAGCATAATTTGCTTTATTTGTTTTTCCTGCGGAAATGCACACTCTTGCACTAAAGGCGACTTCTCATGTCTCATAATATGGTCTTTGACTCAAAGGAATCTGCATTACAGTGTTTGTAAAATTTGCTGCTGGTCTGATAAGAGTCAGAAGACTTCTCTAGCACTGTCAATGCTGTGCATGTACCCAGATGACCTGAAAGACTACTAGAAAAGCTCTGGTACCCTCCATGATGGGTACTTGCAGGGCTGGTAAGTTCTGTGTTTCCTGACTTTCAGGCCAGCATGGGATTGCTCAGTGCATGTGCCCACACAAGTGAAAAGAGCTTTGTGGTAGGGTAGAGAAACCCACTGCATAATTATTTGCTTTCAAGGACAGGCACCAACTGGGTTATTACTTCTCTCTTGTGTTTCACTATGACTATTCTGAGATGTACTCATGAAGCTGCAGCCCAATCCCAAATTTTTGTGCCCTTTAAAATCTTTAATCTACCACTCCATGGGCTGGAGACGGCAGCAGGCCAATGCCTTATCCACAAGACAGCAGAGAATTATTTTGGGTTATGATACTGTTCTCTAGTTTGCACACATCCACTGTATTTACACCCATCACCGTGCTACTTTGCCTCTTTATCATTTTAGCTCGAGGTAAAAACATAGTCCTACCTACACCTGCTCTTTGCCATCATCACTGAATGTATCTCACCGCTATTAACACTGAGAAGATGTGCAATCTAAAGTTAAGCTCGCTGGGTGAAAGCCAGGGGAACTAATGGGAAGCTTCTCATCAAAACTGCCCTGGGGAAACAATGTGTCTCTTCAGGAAATTTGTGTGAAAATAAACCATAACTGCATGCAAGCACACACGCACAGACAGAAGGACTGCCTACACGATTTGACTATGAGCCTTCTGACACACAAACAGTGACAATACCCAGAAGCATCAAGAGCACAATTGTGTGTTTTCTCTAAATCTCCTTCCTGTTTGTGTCACCATTAGGTTTCTGCCCATAGTAACTGGTGCCAGGTCATGGTGTTCAGCTCCTCCACGGCCTGGCTGAGCTGTGAGTGGAGCCAAATTCAGCGTTGGAGGCCCAGAGCCAGCCTGGCCCTGTGGGTCTCTTTGCCCCCTGCCCTGGTGTGGAGCACTGGCAAGAAACCCTCAGCAGTAGCCGCTGAAGCAGCACAGCTGCTGAGCTGCCAGTATTAAGCTGCTCAGGGTTCAGGAGATAAAGGAATGAAAAACCTGCACAGATACAGCCTGAAAGTATGTATCAATAATATCAGGGAGAGAATTCTTTGACTTGTAGACTCATAGAACGGTCCAGGGTTGGAAGAGACCTTAAATATCATCTTGTTCCAACCCTCCATGTACAGGAACACCTTCCACTAGATTAAATTAAATTTATCCATTTTCTGTACTTGACAGAGACTACAAAATGAGCAGGTTCTGGTTTTGCCCCTCGTGAGTTTGTACTGGTGGTTGGATTGCAGTTCCTGTGTGAGTCAGACGGGCACCTTTCTGAGAGTGGCTGTGTTTGTTGTCAGCTTGTGTGCATAATCACATTGTAACCAATCCAACAGGCTATCTCTTATGTAAAATATAAATACTAATTTGAGGGCTCAGGGAGAACAGCTATTTTAGTTTCAGTTAAAGAAAGAAGAAAAAAGAAAGGAGGAGGCTGGGCATCATAACAGTAATTTATGATTTTACTGGTGTATTATCATCGGGTAATAAGAGCAACTTGAAACTGCCAATTATCTCATAAGAGGGGTATCACCTTTTCTATTTTGAATGACTCCATCGATAAATGCAGGCTCTGCTTGCTAACAATCCGTCACATAATCAGCGGCCTTACAACAGGAGAGACCGCATGAGAAAGGGAGACAAACAAACCTGCAAACACACAAACACTTGACGTGAGCCGAGCCCTTGGCTCGGCAGCAGAGCGAGGGGAGGGGGTGAGTGGGCCGGGAGGAATCGCCTGCAGCAGTCGGCAGGTCACACACACAGAGTGTGCAACAGCAAACTCAGTTTACAAAGAGACATCTGTTCCATTACTTCGATGCATTGTGGCTAATTACATCCTGGCCCATCTGTGAAATGACAGCCACTTATTCTCCAGTGAACCATAAAATCTGTACATGTTCAATGTGGGCAGTGGGGAGTAAGAGCAGTGCAGGGGAGTAGGGGAGGGGGGAGGATGGAGAGGGGAGAACAGGGAATGGCACCAAGGCAAAGCACCAAGGAAACACCGGATCTCTCATTCCTGTCTGGGGTCAGCCAGGAAAGAAGAAAGGCCCTAACAAAGCGCTGCCATTTTGATGCAGGGCTGCAAAACTTACTCTAACCCAAAACTCCTCCCTCCCCATTCTTGCATGTGTAGGGCAGCGAGACGTGCCAGCAGCAGAAATTATTCCAGGCGTGCATCCCTGTGCTTTACGTGAGGATTTCTATAGTGTTTCTGCCATTGCTGCTTGTATCATCTCTACCTGCTGGTCACACAGCTTTGTTAGAGGCTATTCTCTTATACATAAATCTACATTTAGGATCAGAGGAATTAAAACCAAGGACTTACCTCCCACCATCTCCAACAGATTTTTAGAAAAATGAAAGAAACTGCAAGAAAATGAATTTCACCTCAACTTTTCTACATGTAACAAAAAGAAGCTTGCATGCAAGCATGACTGCAAGCCCCCAAGATACATAAGACAAGGCACATCTTATTTCCATACCTACAGTAGGTAAGCCAAAATATGGCATTCGGCACCATACCAGCTAAGAAGGGTTAAATCCTGATCCTGGTAAGTCTGTCAGGACACCTGCAAACTTTTCAGTAAAGTTGTGTCAAGCATCAGCTGAAGGCTGCAAAGATTCGACAGCAAGTTTTGTTAGGGGAGTGATGGCTTGTGTGACCTCTCACAGCAGCAGCTTCACCAGCAGCTATCAACAATTGGTGACTTCTGATCCCATAACCAGCCACATTCCTGCTGCACAAACTTCTGCAAAATTCCCTGTTTTGGTGGCTCTGGGGTGGTGGAAGTAGCCAAACTGTTATGAGGCAATGAAAAAATGTCTGTGGGGTCAAGAGCAGGGCACAGACTAGAAACAGAGCCGGGCTGCTCAGTGCTAGCTTAGTAACTGGGGGCACTCATTTTGTTCCAGGATTTCTCATGTAAAAGCATCACTTTCCCAATAATGCAATCACTCTGTGTGGATTTGGGCAGAATTTGCTCAGTGTGATGAACTGTTCACTCCCAAAATATCAGCAAAAAAGGATTGCTCATATCTGCAAGCCAAAGCTGTGGAAATCTGATGGAATCTAAAACCAGTATTGCAAAAGCCAAACTAAAGAAAGCTAGGATGCTTCAGGATGGGGTTTCTTGCATTTGGCCATGGGCTAGAGGAAGATATTAATCCATCTGAATCCCTGACTGAACCATATCCTGCAGGTGTTACAGCTATTCAAGATAGTCAGGTCTAGAGGGGAAGAAAAATACAATTAATCTAGGTTCACTTACATGATACACAAACAGATGAAAAAAAAAAGGGAAGCACTGTAGGAGGCTGGCTTGTGCTCAAAGCCTAAAGCAAATCCACCTAAGGGTGAAACACCAGGATAAATAGTGCGAGCTTGGTAGTTTTGCTCCAGCCTTAAAACTGGCCTCAGTAGCTGTTGACAAACCAATATAATAGGAATGAAAACAGATCAGGAAAATGGATCAGGACCCAGTGTTGGGCGCAAAAGTAACTGGAAAATTTAATCTTTTTTTCAATAAAACATTCACCACTTCCTCCAACTTTTGATCTGCATTCTGTTGATTCTCCTCCTTTAATCATTCTTTTCTGATGAAGGCTTCAACCACTTGTTAAGGCCAGAATGAACACTACAAGTCACCTCGCTTATGACACTCAGGTCACAGACACAGGCAGTGCAGAAGCTCGAAGCTTGTTGTGGTCAAGCAGAGATTCTACATCCCAGCCTTTTAGGGAGCCCTGTGGTCCAGCTGGGAGCCTTCTGCTGGGAAATGAGGATGCTGGAAGAGTGGAGTCTCTAGGACAAGCTACCTGTTCTGCATGAAAGCAGCAGCAGCACCTGAGCTCTGTGTAGCGTTTTTGTAATGGGCAGGGTGGTGGTCAGGTCTTGCAGGGTTTCTCCTCAGATAGATGCAGAATCCTCTAAACCCTTGAGCTCTGCTAGTGGTTAGCATATACCACAGTTTGTGAACCTCAAAGATAGAGCACAGCCCTTCTGAAGCACCTGCTTTGACTGACAGGTTTGAAGCAAGCAGCTCAGCCTTACTGTACTTGACAAACCCTGCAAAGATACTGAAAGGCAACTGAGTGGTGTCAGTCTAATTTAGAATGGATGATACATCCATTTTACCAATTTCACTACACAACAGGCAATTGGAGAAGGCAAACCAAGGGGAAGGATAAGGCTGACTGAGCTGAATTCAATCTTGTAGTGGGTTCTACTGCTGGAACAGCTGGTGCTTAGTCCATGGATAAATAAAGGATTTAATTTTCCATGGACATCAGGCTGCCTTTCCTCACCAGCCCTAAACTCAGCCTCACAAAAGAAAAGATTAAGAGAAAAAGAGGCTCACAGTGTGAACTCTACAAAGAGCTTACAGGAAGGATTTGTAGTAAATTAATATCACTAGCAACCTTACAGTTCCTGAAGCCCACAAGCTTTTGGTGTTAACTGCAGTTTACTTGGCTCACACGTTAGGTGTGGGATCCAGCAACCTCAGTTGCACGGAGGGACCTCCTTCCACACTGCCTTAACCATG
This sequence comes from Horornis vulcanius, assembly GCA_013401035.1. Lineage (NCBI taxonomy): Eukaryota > Metazoa > Chordata > Aves > Passeriformes > Scotocercidae > Horornis > Horornis vulcanius. The sequence continues at coordinate 6,713 of VZUA01020513.1, read as the reverse complement.
AACTCGGTCTCAGCCACGGTTTTGTTGGGTGTATTGACCTGTCACTTCTGATCATTCATCTGGGGGTGATGGCCAGCACAGCTCTTAGCCTGCTCTTGGGTCTGAAGCCTTAATGTTTTACAGTAGGGTTACCACAAGCTCAACTTAATGAGCATCGAGAAAGCATATCAGGTGTGGGCCCAGGATTGATCCCGAGTTCATTCTGATCTGGAAAGATTAAAACAGATATCCCCTCTCCTCTATTTTCTTTTTCCCTTACCTTTCACATTGGTTATGGACACCCAAGGTGAGTTTCTCCTCTCTTCTCCAGCAAAAGATATGACAGCTGGAGAAGAGAAAACGGGTGACATCACAGGAGTCACAAGTAAAAAATGAAGCAATGGCAGAAGGCAAGGTTTTTAATCATTCCATTTAAAATGCTGCTTCCCCCTGAGTTTGTGTGGTATGAATCCTTCTTCATATCTATTTCAATAAGGAAAGAAAAATTTGTAACAAAGGACATCTGTTCTGTAAATGCAAAACTTCCAGCTTTTCAATAAAGATGAAAAAAATGTCTTTGAGACTTTCAGGAGTTTCTCTGTCAGAAAGCAGAGATATCCTTGAGGCCTATACAGCAAAGTGAAAGCTACCTGCTCTCTTTCAGAATCCATCCCTTCTCCCCCAACTGTTGCCTGTTGTGAAATTCTTTTCAAGTCATTTTCTCCACCTGTAAAACAAAGGTGACCAGCTGCAGTGTTTCAAAGATATGGATCTATGCTTCCTCTTTACCCTCCTAAGGGTAAATTCTTTTAAGGCAAGGGAGGTATGACTTTGCAAAAGCTGAAAGCATTCCCAACCAGCAGCTGGAAAGAATAAAGTGCTAAATTCCTCCCCTGAGAACTCTGCCTGTTCACAGAGAGATGCCACCTTTCTGAGCCTTCCTGGTTATAAACACCCCCCTTCCCCCACTTCCTGAGCTGCTGGTGCTTATCTCTAAGGTAGGGCAGATGCATGCACTGATTTTTCTTATGGAAGAAGACAGCAAGCCAACTGCTAGTTATTCCCTCATTACCTGGTTACAGTCCTGCTACCAAGGTGATTAGAAAGCAATGCATAAAGAAACCACCTGAAAATAACTAAACAATCATTTTGCCTTAATAGAAGAGACTGGAGGGGGATAATTGTCTCTAAATTTGAAGGCTGACACAAGCAACATTTGAACCAGCTTTAAAATATTAGTCGCTAACCTCTTCTCCTTATGCTGGTAGAAAGCTGGTTAGCTGGGGCCTTTGCAAGTTCAGTATAAAAGGGATAGAGGACAAAGAATACTTTGGGAATATGTATTAATTAGCAAGTCAGCAGGGGGAGGGTTTTTGGTAAATGCATGCCATGCTCACTAAGGAAAACAAAACCTGGAAGGGGCATTAAGAATATTTGTGCACCTACACAAAATATACAACTGGGCTGCTCTGTGCATCACTGCTTGGAACCCTGCAGTCAGATGCTGGGTGTTCTGTTCACAAAGGATACCTCTAAGTAAATCTGGATAGGAACTGCTTATGAAAACGTAGAGCAAGGCAAATTACATGTACTTTACAGCTGCACACAAAAATCACAAGTTCCAGATGCTTCAGAAAAGCCATCTCAGGGAACAAATAAAACACAGGCGCTAACCCTAGTGGAAAAGCCAATTCACATGTGAGCTTGCATGACAGGAGAAGAGGGAAGGAGAGGGGCTATATTCTGGCAGAGGACAGGCTCAGCTTTCCTTTTCATAAGTACACATAAACCCAAACTTCAGATAAAACACCTGTCACGTAGAGCTGACTTGCACTTGCAACCACATGACATGAAGTGATGCCACACACTCAGATTTATTTGCCCAGCAGCAAGGGTGCCAAGTGGTCTAACAGGAAGAGCTCACCCATTTGGAAAGCCAATCCTTAGAAAGCATAATTTCAAGGAATACAGAGCATTTAATGTTATTCAAATAAACCTACTGTGACTGTGGTAGCTTGGAGGAAAAGGCTGTGTTTAACTCTGATGTGCATGCTGGGAAGTGATCTCAGCTGGGGCTGCCCAGGATGTCTGAAGAAGAGCTCTGCCTCCCAGTCCTTGGCCACTGAGCTTGGAGCTTCAGCTTCCAGAGTGTAACACTCAGTTATGGGAATGGCCACTGGCATAATAAAAATCACAAGTTTAAGTCCCTCTGTGAGTCTGGTCTACGGTAGCTGCAAGTGCGATTCCTGGAGATGGAGGAATCTGCAGCTGGGTCTTGAGTGCAGGGATCCCAGGACAGCAGTCACAATTAGCAGTGTTTGCTGGTGAGAGACCCAAGTCATTAGCTGGCATGGAAAGTTAATCACCTCTCCACCCTTACAAAAGGGATGGTCCCTACAGGAGAAAGGTTGGTGGCTGGGACCACTCAGGGGACAATGTCTGTTCTCTAACTGGTGTCCTATGAATAAATCAATGTCCAAGTCCCAGGGCTTCTGAACCTCTACAAACACAAACACTCAGAAAGTATATACATTAAAAAATGATTCTGAATAAAAATGGCTCACCCCTGAGCCCCAGCTTTCCAGTATCATCTCCCTGGTTAACCCTTCCCTGCACAGACTGTCCTGTCTGTCTCTGTTTTGTTGCTCCCATAGTACATAATTTGTTGAAATAAATATGGAGATAAGTCTGAGCAAGACAGCCAAGACAGCCAGATTGAAATAAATTCATCACTCACGGGCTCTCAAGGGAAGAAAACCATGCATTTTTTTCTAAATGATTATTTCTGAAGCGCTGAAGGAATGGCTATATCACTAATGAGGCCAGTGCTCCATGACTGCTGATTATAAATGACCTAAAAAGAGACAAGGGGATGGTGTATCTGTGTACAGGGGGATGGGAAAAGAGATGAATTGTTCTTCCTTAGGGTGTGGAATTGACTCCCTGGGCTTCTCAAAAGTCTGAGAGCATTTGTAGTTCACCACAAAGGCAGGCCTGGCATATTTACAGCCGCACAAGGAAGGTTCTACTGCAGTGCTGGCCTATTCTAACAAGTAGACACACAATTCCTCACCTCCCATGATAGGTCACCATCTACTCACTGCAATAATAATTAAAAAGGAAAATGAGCTCTCTCAGTCCCCCATGGGTCTAAATTATAGGGCCTGAAGGTTGATGCAGCCAGACTTGAGGCTAAAGCAAGGAGTAAGATTCACTTATGTCTTCTCTCACTCACTAATTCCCATGGAAACAAGAAACTCCTGACAAATGACTCAAATATGCTTGCAAAAATCTTACTCATATGTTTGGTTGGCTACCTTCCCCCACGCTTTCAGGGTGAATGATTACAGGTGCATTACACATGCAGCAATCCCAGGGCAGCTGATGNTCCAAGTTTGGTGTCTACTGACTGCCCGTAGATTTTATTAAACATAAGAGATCATGTAGATAGATGAGGGTATGCTCAATTACTTTTGAAATACAGAAATTACTCAGGACACCTTGGAGAGCAGAAATCTGAAAATGAGCTTCTGCAGAAGCTCAGACAAAGGAACCTTGACAGATATTATTAAATGGATTCTAGTCACATGCCACTGCCAGAGGTTTCCTAGCACTTTGTGAAGACTGTCCCCTTTTGCAGGCGGCAACATCCTCTTGCCTGACCTGACAGAATTTGGGAGATGCAGCTTTGTTTTCACCAAAACTGTTCCAACTTGCGTGTGGATTTAGGATAGTAAATGGGAATATTCTCAGTGCTCAGAGAAGCTCAGGTCAGGGCTCCTACAGTTACCTATAGTCTCTATTTCAGCTGACTCAGGCAGCTCATCACTAATACTTACTGCAGTCTCAGTGGGGAACTCCAGAAGGTTTTCTCCCTCTCTCAGGAGATGCCCTTTCCTTGGAGCTTAGAATCACTCACTGATGTCCTCACAGGTACCCATTTTACAAAGACAGAAAGCCTGCATAGACTTAGCACAGCTGCTAAATCTAGGGGTGGAGGCAGGGAAGAAAAGTTTAACTAAGTTTTCCTCCTTCACACAGGTCATTTGTCACAACCTTTTATAGCTAATAACCCCTCTGTAAAATTTATAAGCCAATTACAGAACAGGGAAATAATTCACTAATAGCCTATATAAGATGATTTAGAAATCTTGTAGGAAAAAACTCCAATATATTAAATGCCACAGGTTTCAGAAGCAAATGCTCTAGGTGACACTCTTTTTAAGACTTTTGAGTTCAGAAGGCCTAGATGTTTGCAAGATCTGTTTGAGCCTAGTCACTGCCACAGCTCTTCCATCAGAAACATCACTGCTGGGAGCTGGGGCCACCAGCCAGCCGCACACAACCTGTGCTGGAGCCTGTTTCCTTTTCATCTCTCAAGGGTTGCAGACAGAGCTCCCTTCCCTATCACTTGTGAAAGTCAACCTACAGATAAATGAAGCACCTCATTTGCTTTTCCAAAAGCCGCTATTTCACCACAGAAAGTAAAATCTGTCAAGCAAGTGAATATCATCCACTAGGCTACACTGTCTCTTTCCCTCTTGCTTGGAGCAGGGAGCATAAAGAAATCAGCCCAGATGCTGTATCACTATCATTTCGGAAGTTCTCTAATGAATCCGAGCCCAGGCTGGAGCTTTAAAAGACTGCAGTGGTGTGTCAGCATAAACAGCCACAACTGGTGTCATGTCAAGTGGTAACAAGGCCACTTGTGTTTTTACAAGCATCAGGCACTTAGCAGATAAAAATCAGCATCCTATCCAAGCCACCACAAGTCGCCCTTATCACGGGCAAGGAGAAACAATGCCCCTGCGTGATTGCTGGTACTCGAGGCCACTGACAGCAAGTCCAATTTCTTACAAGCTGTCCCTTAATATGAT
>VZUA01020511.1:6212-26513 GCA_013401035.1 Horornis vulcanius | reverse complement strand
CTTGAGTGTGAGTCCTAAATAAATCTATCAAACACATATTTTTTTTACCGACTAATGAGAAAAAAAGAAAGTGAGGGAAAAAAGTGAAGAAAAAAAGTGAAAAAAAAAAATCCAGTTCTGTTGTTAAGTCCAGCCTCACCTGAAGGACTAGAGTAGTGAAAACTNCATTTTGCTTTGGTGTTATTTTGTTGTTGTAATTTTGGTTCTGTGGAGAATACCTTTGCCTCTCTTTTGTCAAAGCTTTCTTCAGAAAACAGATGGTTAGTGATCTTCAGTTTGTCTAGACAAATATTAGATACTTCCCTCTTGCTTTCAAATGTTTAATTATAAGATGTAGAAGGAATCTTCTGCAATTGTGATGGGTTCATTAATAAAACGGAGACAAGCACAGACTATCAAGAGACTTCAGGCAGCAGTGGATACATTTACTACAGTTTTGTACACAGAACATCATCAAGGCAATTCCTGTTGCAGCAGCACTGAGGGGTAAGATACATTTCTGTTGTGCAGCTCTAAGATTTGGACAGAAATCTCTAGATCCAGACATCGGATCTCCTCCAACTCCCAAGTGTCAAAGACATCCTGTGCCACCAAAAAAAGACTTTTATTTTATCCCAAAACACCTCTTTGGCATGTCTCTGCCCTGACCTCCTCCAGGCCATAACATGGGACCACAACTACTACAGCTTAGGTTAGATTAATCACTTTTTTTCCTGCTTGAGCAATGGTATCTCACCTGCTTAGCCCATCTCAGATCTTCACTTTACCCATCTCTTCTCTAACCATCCACCACACCACCATAACATCCCAGCTGACATTTTGGATGTCTTTAGAACAAAGGCAGCCAAAGATTTCCCAGGTTTCCAGCAGCACACAGTGGCTGCCATCCAGAGCTCCAAGGGGAAGGAGCGCTGTCCAGCAGCTGCAGAGCAGCACACCACGACCACGATAACACAAGAAATCTTAACTTTTTTTGTCTTGCTACCTAGTCTCCTTCACATTGCAATGTGAGATAAAATGAAGCAGCCCAAACCAGGGCCATGGCAAGGTGTTTGACATGGCAGTTACTGACTTCTTCCACGAGCCACAACACTGCTTGGAACATTAACACAGCCCTGAACATTTAACACATGTGAATGGATTTATTCTGAAATGTATTATAACCAGACTTTCTGAAATCTTGTGGTTTTTTCACAAAATAATTAAATGACTGTTCAAGAAAGATTTGTCTTTGAGACAAGGAGGAGGTATCAATTCATCAGGCAGGACTCTGGAATGCATGGATTTCAGGGAAGCAATCTTAAAAGCAAGAGAAAGAGAAATCCACAATAGCCAACAGTCCAGGAAGAAGAGCACTCACATGGGAGAACCTTTTTAGACTCATTCAAAACAAGAGACTTGATCTTGGGTGCCTCTGCAGAAAGCACCTGAGTCATCACATTAACACCTTTTCTAGGGTCTCAGAAGAAATTTGATTAACTTTGGAAAACAACACACAAAAAGCTAAAGCCTCATTTTCTCTCTCCTTTACTGGTTTCTGGCTAGCACAATGGTTTGATAAACTGCATTTCATAATGGACACGATAACTGCAGGAGAGCAATGGACAACATTCAAGTCCACAGTGCCCTCAAACAGCCTTGAAAATCTGCAACAGGGAAGAGGAAAGCCTCTCTCACTGTCCTTGCAGCAAACAGCCAACCTAAGAGCAAAGGGAAATTTGACTGTTGGAAGCAGCTCCCAAGCTAACACCAGAGACCTCCTGTCCAATTCCACACTCAATTACACTGGTTTCTGTTTTCAGCATGGACAGGTATAGCACCTGTAACTATATCACTATTTGATGAAAACATGCACATAACAAGATAGGAATCAGACGTCACTCCTCCAAACATACACAAGTGAGTTGCAATTAAATCTGCCAGGCTGCAGCTCTGTATGCTATCTAGCTGTGAGCAGTTTCTCCTAGCCTTACAAACAGATGTTGAATAGCTTGATTTTTAATATCTGTATTGCTTCAAAACTGCATTCTGCCCATTTCATCAGTGGATGTTACTGACCCTACTGTTGCAGTGTCTCTGCTATCCGTTGTTCCCCTGGAATTCTTACTTAAATGTGGTTTAATAATATCTACACACCTGTTCACACTTGGCTGAATTGTCTGTGAATTGTGTGTGCTGGAGTCCAAGTGGCCCAGATTTTTGCAATTCCTGCTCCATTCTTTCATGCTATGAAACCAACTGTGTTGGTCCAGTTTTCCCATCCTTTTGGAACAAAAGTTGTCTTTTCAGATGCACTCTGAACCCAGGGCAAAAGGTCAACATCTAAATCACTGTAAATCTACATCAAAATTAGACATGCATTTTCAAAGTGAATAACTCACATTATTAAGAGTTTAATATTGAGACAGTTTCTGAACTAGCACCACTTCACTGAGGGGTTTCTCAGCATAAATCTACACAATTCCCTTTCTACACCCAAGATACAAAGTATCTGACATTGGATAGCCAAGTCAGAGATATACAGGGATTTTTTAAAAACTATTCTCCAGAGTACCTCACTATTCAAAGAGTCAGAGGTAATACAAAGGAACAGCATGTCTCTAATGCATTTTGTTCTTTTACAGCTGACAACACGGGTGAGAAAGACATTTATAAATAATTGGATGGTGAAGGATGGGGCTGTGGTTGACACAAATGGCTGAACTGAAAGGGAAAAAAAAAGCTCACCAGCAAATGGACTAATGGCCCTCTGAAGTGAATAAAGTTACCTGGAGTAGACTCTGCCACCAAACAGCTGTACAGAATGTCACTCTAACTCAATTAATAATGTACCTTTGGGGAGTGCTTCCTCCTCTCATAGATGGAAAGGTGACTCAAGCTTCATCAGCCAAGAGCACTGGTGTTTTGGGGGAGCTGTGGAAGCCCCTGCAGAATGAGTTCATTCTACTTTATGGCCTGTGAGACTGCCCCAGAGAAGACACCCTCAGAGAAGCAAGGGAACAGCCAGGTGTTGTGCTGCTGCCCTGCAAGGCTGGTGACTCTCTGGGCTAAAAATACACCTACGGATCTGTGCCAGAGGGAGACAGTACTACACAAGAGATCATCAGGTGGCAGTTGTTACTGTAAGCTCATGCCTCCAAACACTTCAAACACACAGGCTGCTTTTCACAATGCTCTGTACTTTTATCTTTACAAGAGTAAATGTGATGATTTCCTTCAGCTATAATCCTGGCTTTGACAAGACTCACCAAAAAGAGGTGAACTCTGCTGCATAATAAAACACTTCACATGCAATTTTCTAGCAGCCACACAGGTACATCCAGTGTTCACTAAAGACACTTATAGAAAAGTTACGTGTACAATAGAGAAAATGTTTAAAAGATTCTCACCAAGCTCCTCAGAAGATGAAACCTCAGTCTCATTTTGTGCATAGCAAACAGTAAAATGTGGAAAAGAGATGCTGCAGTGGTCCGTTTAAAACCACTTGGTATTTTGGGCACTTAAAGCCAAAGTTCCAAACTAAATCTTCACTGAAGGATTTAGAGGGCTCCTGGACCTGTTGAGGTCCAATGATAAAATGATTGAGGCTCATTGTTCTCTTACAAGCATTCAGCAATCCTCTTTTCTCATACATGTGTGTGTGCACGCACATAAGCTCATTTTGAATTTAGTGATACAAATGCATATCATCCAGAGCAGTTTTGGAAGTCCAGAATGTTGTGTGACTCGATGTGAAGTAATTCATCAGGCTTCTCTCTGCCAGGTGGTTTAATATTCTCTGAAGAAATGGTTTTATCTGTTCTGCAACAGTTCTTATGTCTAGTATTGATTAAGAGCACAACTACAGTGCTTGCCAAAGTTTACCTGCACCACTCAAAGGAGGAATGGAAAGGTCAGATACAGAGCAGCAAAAGTCCTTTTACTGTATTCATTTAAGATGTCTGGGCTTAGTCACAGAAGAGCACTTCTATACTAGCAATTTTCTTTATGGTAGGAGCTACTAAGGCCAGAACCTCCCAGGGAATAGCTACTCTAAATTAACAGGGTTCTGCACTGTAACATATATCAACATTTTTTGGCCTGCTCAATATTTTTAGGCCAACTCTGCAGACCTCAGCTATGTTCAAGAGGTGTCTTATATCTCAGGTGTCCTACTGAGTTGTGAAATGGACCTTCATCACACTAAGTTACAGACTTGGGTGGTTTATTTTCCAAGTTTACACTACATCTGGCAGGTTCCACATGCCACAGAACTTACTAGCAGCCAGTTAAACTGTAGTACACATCAAACAAAACCAGGAGTGCAAGAAGTACACTGAGTTTCCTTACATGTGGTACTGCTTGAAAGACAACTGTATTTGAAATCAAAGCAATATTTATATCTGCATTTCTACAGGACCTATGGACCTGATACAACTCTCCCAGTGGCTGGATTTCTCCATGTTCTCCACTTTGTATTTGGCAGCTGCAGACTTTGACTTATTCCTCTACNACCAAACCAACCAAACAAACAAACAAAACCCCCAAAAAACCAAAACAAACTAAAAGCTTGGTCCTTGACATTTTGGAGAGAAGGATATGTCACAACACTTCCACCTTGGAACTTAACACAGACCAAGGCTGGTAAGAGATATTGTCCCAGTGCATTTTTGCTTAATTCTGAGCTTTGCTTCTAATAATTATTTTGCTATAGAAAAGCCTGAAAACTGTCAAAACCTATTCCTACTGTGACTGATTGAGACGTTCATAAACAGGTCTTTCTCTTCCACAAAGAGCACAGCGTAAGAAGAACCAAATCATTACATCTGCTGTTCTTGTAATTTCAAGAAGAAAAATATGATAAAGCAATCAATGGAAGACTGCAAGTTGTTTGGAGGTTTTTTCCCATCTAGATAATATGTTAGCAACATGAGCTTTGAAACTTGTCTGTCGCTGTAAAGCCTCGTTGGTGCTGAAGTCTCAAGATATTAAAGAAAAGCTGAACTAGTCACAACTTCTGCTTAAGATTTGGCCATAATTAAAATATGTAGTAAGCATATATAAGGTAAGCATTTTTTACATTTTCCAATCTCAAAAAAACCGTTTACTTCTTGCTAACCAGGTGGTGCTGCTGAACTTCAGAACCAGCAATAACTAAGCAATGGGTCAAGCAGCCATTATACAGTCAGCATCTTCTCAGCTCCCTGTTATGCATCTGTGATGGAAGCTAAATGCTTTGTATCTTTATACAAGGCTGATGGAGCATTTGAGATATTATTGATATTATTCTTGATACTGTTTGGCTTTGTTAAAGAGGGTACAAGGGGAAGGAATGTTTGGTTTTTTTCAACTGAGTGCTTCTGCCCAAGTACCTTAGTAACAGAGTAAATGGCTGGGCACCAGAAACTGTGGGTCCTCTCCCAAAGCAAGGTACAGATGCACCTTCCAACCCTTAACAAGTTCACTTGAGATTTTTGTCAGGCAACCTGTAGATAATTGTTTACCAAGCTTTCAGGATTGAAAGAAACACATCCACCCACCAAAACTGCTGAACAGTTACTCATGAACAGTGTGAGTGGGATGGGACCAACACATCTCAATGCTCTGAACAGTTCAGAACTTTTCAATAAGGAAAGGAGAAGAAAAGAAAACAAACAAACAAAAAAAAGTGTTTTGTAACACTGACCTCACGCCAAATGAATACAGATCAAATAGACTTTGAAACTAAGGTTTAGATAAGCCATATATTTTAAGTGACATGGGATAATTTTCTTTTGTTTGGTTGGCTTTTATTTTATTTTTTATTTGGACAGAATAGGGTTGAAATTATTACATGTTGATTTATTTTAATGCTAGTTTCATACCATGGTGGATGAGTTTTAAAACATTGTATAAAGGCAGGATCAAATGTAAACAGTGTAAACTTGATTGTGTAAACCACTAAAGAGCAGTTTAGGACACAAAATGAAGACACATCAAGCAACATGGTTTAAGTGGTTTGAGCAGTTTCACAACTGGAAATCATTTTATTATATAATAGTGCTAACAGCCATTTGACCAGTATATTGGTTTTGTCTTCTAATACACTTAGATGAGATTTTGTGGTCGTTTAACCCCAGATGGCAACTAAGCCCCAGGCAGCTGCTCACTCACTCCACCACCCACAGGATGGGAAGAGAATCTGAAGAGTAAAAGCGAAACAACTCATGAATTTTGTCACTTTTATAGGTAAAGTAAGAGGTGCACACATGAGCAAAGCAAAACAAGGATTTAACAGTCACCACTTCCCATGGGCAGGCAGGTGTAAAGCCATCCCCAGGAGAGCAGGGCCCACCATGTGCAGTGGCTACTTGGGAAGACAAACACCATCATTCCAAATGTCACCCCCCTTCCTCCTTCTTTTCCCGAGTGTGATGCCATATGGTATGGAATATCCAATATAGCTAATACATGCAACAAAGCATTACAGCAGCTAAAACCACATGGTATTGCTAGGCATGCTTTCCACACCAAAATAAAGAATATTTTTCTTCACTTTTGAGCATTTATGGAAATAAATATTGTTATCATGTACTACTGCAGAAACATGTTTCCACACTTTTCCACTTCTTATAATCTGTCATGTATAGTATACTATTTTGCCTTTATGATAGTTCTGTAATAATCCAACCCTGTGTTAGTCAATACCTTATTGTGATGTACAAAATCATGCCAGGACTGGCAGTCAGAATGGCAGCCCTAACTCAATTAACAAAAAAAAAATTAAAATATTTTTACAGATCTTAATTATTATAAGAATGGAAATATCTCTACTATATAATTGAAACCGTTGTTAAATAACTTTAAAAAAAAAAAACCAGAAACCTAACAAACTCATAATTTGTAAAAAGAAGGGGAGCTATCAAAAATTATCACTNCCAGTATATTGGTTTTGTCTTCTAATACACTTAGATGAGATTTTGTGGTCGTTTAACCCCAGATGGCAACTAAGCCCCAGGCAGCTGCTCACTCACTCCACCACCCACAGGATGGGAAGAGAATCTGAAGAGTAAAAGCGAAACAACTCATGAATTTTGTCACTTTTATAGGTAAAGTAAGAGGTGCACACATGAGCAAAGCAAAACAAGGATTTAACAGTCACCACTTCCCATGGGCAGGCAGGTGTAAAGCCATCCCCAGGAGAGCAGGGCCCACCATGTGCAGTGGCTACTTGGGAAGACAAACACCATCATTCCAAATGTCACCCCCCTTCCTCCTTCTTTTCCCGAGTGTGATGCCATATGGTATGGAATATCCAATATAGCTAATACATGCAACAAAGCATTACAGCAGCTAAAACCACATGGTATTGCTAGGCATGCTTTCCACACCAAAATAAAGAATATTTTTCTTCACTTTTGAGCATTTATGGAAATAAATATTGTTATCATGTACTACTGCAGAAACATGTTTCCACACTTTTCCACTTCTTATAATCTGTCATGTATAGTATACTATTTTGCCTTTATGATAGTTCTGTAATAATCCAACCCTGTGTTAGTCAATACCTTAGTGTGATGTACAAAATCATGCCAGGACTGGCAGTCAGAATGGCAGCCCTAACTCAATTAACAAAAAAAAAATTAAAATATTTTTACAGATCTTAATTATTATAAGAATGGAAATATCTCTACTATATAATTGAAACCGTTGTTAAATAACTTTAAAAAAAAAAAACCAGAAACCTAACAAACTCATAATTTGTAAAAAGAAGGGGAGCTATCAAAAATTATCACTGAACCACAGAATCATTTAGGCTGGAAAAGACTGGATATGGCACTTTGTGCCATGGTCTTGCTGATATAGTGGTGATTGGTCAAAGATTGGATTCGATCTTGGACATCTTTTCAGAGAATCACAGAAATAACTAGGTTGGAAAAGACTTCTGAGATTGAGCCCAGCCTGTGACAGAACACCACCTTGCCAACTAGACCATGGCATGAAGTGCCACACACAGTCATTTCTTGAACAGTTCCAGGGATGGTGGCTTTATCACTTTACTGGGCAGCCCGTTCCAATGCTTGACAATCCTTTATGTGAAGAAATTCTTCTTGATGTCCCACCTGAATCTCCCCTGGAGCAGTTTGAGGCTGTTTCCTCTCATCCTGTCTCTTGTTGCCTGGGAGAAGATACAAACCCCCACCTGGCTACACTCTCCTTTCAGGCAGTTGTAGAGAACAGGAAGGTCCCCCCTGAGCTTCCTTTTCTCCAGGCTAGACACCCCCAGCTCCCACAGCTGTTCTTCACAGGACTTGTGCTCCAGACCCTTCACCAGCTCTGTCTCCCTTCCCTGGACTCACTCCAGCACCTCAATGTCTTTCTTGTAGTGAAGAGCCCCAAACTGGACACAGGATTTGAGCTGTGTCCTCAGCAGTGCCCAGCACAGGGGGACAATCCCTGCCCTGCTCCTGCTGCCCACACCATTGCTGCTCCAGCCCAGGATGCCATTGGCCTTCTTGGCCACCTGGGCACAGCCTGGCTCATGTCCAGCTGCTGTCACAGCACCCCCAGCTCCTTTCCAGCCCCTCTGCCCCAGCCTGTGGAGCTGCCTGGGGCTGTTGTGACCCAAGGGCAGGACCTGGCACATATGGGTTGTTGAACCCATAATATTACAATACAAAACATCTGAAATAAATTCAGTTTAAATAGCTAAAAAAGCTGTGAATTATATTTGTTTATAACAGCACATAACATAATAACATATAATAAACAACTACTTAGAACTGAGTAATGACTCTAAAAAACCTTTTTTCCAATTCTTTCCATTTTTTCAATTCTCAACTTAAAACAATTGTGAAAGTGCTTTAATTTTGCTCCCCTCTACGTTAAAAAAGAAATCATATTTTGTCTTAAGTATTGCACTCTGACAAGTAAAAAAAAATCTATAAATCCAATAAATACAAGAATTGTTTTACTCCAGTCATGCTTGAATTTTGTCCCAGTTGTTGATGATGCAGGTTCTTTGTCTGAATGAGTAAAACAGTTAATGTGGCTGCAGACAATTCTACAAGTTTCTCAGCACTTGAACTTACAAACTGACAATGGGCTGTGGGGACATATGGTTTTTTTCTGTGAATTCTCCCAGTTACATTCTCCTTAAGACAACTTCTGAATTTTTAAATTATTAAGGAACATTTTATAACTTTGGAATTTCTTACTGATACTCTAACAAAATACTAGGATTACTTCGTGACATGATATCCTGCCTTCTTAGTACAACAGTAAAGTGACCTAAGGTGCAGCTAGGATCATGATAGTTTGCTTCATTTTATCAATAAACTTTGGAAGGGGGCAACAAAGCGAAATTTAATATCTAAAAGGATTTCAGGGAAGTTAATGAAAAACCTATTCTGATATTAAAAAAGCCCCAAATCAACAAACCGAACAAACATAATGGGGGAAAAAAAAAAAAAAACCCAGCGGAATGATGTCTTTTCAAGCGCTAAACTTAAGTGAAGACGTTGGCAGGCAGGATGCAGCAGTGCCTGCCTCAGCCACTGAGAGGGGGACCCAAGCCTTCCAGGTACCCTACAGACACAGCCGCCGCCCGCTCCTCCAGAAGCATCTCCAGAGCCCTACTCCAGCAAGGTGCATTAGCATACGTGTGCAGATCATAGTGGTTCGGAGCTCAGCCGAGCAGCAACAGCCCGTTTTAACCAGACACGGCGGGAAGAAAAAGGGGTGAAGTAAAGCCAGCACCAAGTACGGGCTTGTTGCAGTTGAGATTTACTCCGGGGGGGGAGATTCTCTTCCGCCTCTCCCAGAGGAGCTCACTCTCTGCCATCAGTCACAGAGCTCGAAACAAACCCTCCACCCGCCCGCTGGGTGTGCGTGACCGATCCCAGCACAGGGCGCTCCCGAGCCGCACTGAGGCTGTGGGCTCGGGGCGGACAGAGGCGGAGAGAGCCCCAGGGGCCCGGCGGCTGTCGCTCCCCCTGGGCGAGCTCCAGGCCAGGCGGCCCCCCCGCAGCAGTGCCAGCCCGGCCCGGCCCGGCCGCCGCAGCTGCGGTGAGTCAGTGGGCACTAGGGCACCGCTCCTGCCAGCTGCATCCCGCCCGCCGAGCATCCTCCGGCGGGGGAGGCGCTGGCTCCGCGCACCGTCCTCCCTGTACCGCGGCCGGCGGGAACCCGCACCGGCACGGCCGGAGATCCCTTCGGAGTGGCGACGCTTACCCTGGCGCTGGAGCTGCTGGTCTGGGTCTCCGCCTCGACGCTGCAGCAGTGGGGCGTCCTGGACCGGGCGGAGGCTCCGCCGGACTCCCTGCGCTCCTTGCGGCGGGGGCCGGCGGAGGGCGGCGGCTGCTGGCTCTGGTAGGCGAGGACGGAGGGGATGGAGTCGGCCGCGTCTGTCTTAACGAAGAGGCCGTGCAGGGTGGTGGTGCCCTGCGAGATCGTGGTGGTCTGGTGGGGGGAGTTGGACTCCTCCGAGTCCCGGCAGTATATCACACCGCTATGCGAGACATGGATGCTGGGTGCGCAGCCCATCCCTTCCCTCCCCGCTGCACCGCCGCTCCGCTCTGCTCTGCTCTGCTCCGCTCCGCTCCGCTCTGCTCTGCTCTGCCGGGGCCGGAATGCAGAGCAGGGCCGGAGCATCATCGGCAGTCAGGACACAGCGCCGGGAGCGGAGGAGGCGCTGGCATCCAGGGAGCGCCGGGGGAGACACGGGGAGGGAAACTTGCGGGGGAAATGCTGCGAGCCCTCTNGGAGAAGGATGAGAAGAAGGATGAGGAGAAGCATCATTATCGGTGCTTCAGCCCCCTCGCGACCCAGGCAGCCTCCCGTATGGACAACATTATGCACACATACACAGAGCAACCCCAGTTGNAAAAAGAAGTTACAAATACTTATTTTGACAGTCAAAAAGTCATGGGTGAGCAAACCTCAGTTGTTTGGGGGTACTGAACGCAGCAGTTTAGAGCCACATAGCACCCACTGCAAGTTAGGGGGAAAAAAAGGCCAGAATCGTTTCACAATTCTTAATGCTGCTTTTCAATTAAGGCAATATTCAATGACACAAGTTGCCATTTTACCCTAGGTGTCTGATAGCTGCCAATCCCCTTTTCCAGTCCCTGGGGAGATAATCAAGAAAAATGTTTAATGCTACAGAGATTTACACACCTTCTTAGCTTTCCATGGTGAATAGTTTCATTGACCTCAGTGAAACTATGTAGGAGGTGTAAAGCTAAATATGGGACGTTTAAGTCTTTGCAAGATTTTAGTTTAAATCTCTCTGTTTTAAATGGCACATAATAAATCCTTAAGAATTGGTAATGTCATCCAAGCAGTATGTTTTCTGCCTAATAAAGCATTTATCTGAAACCCAGTCACCAAGGAACATTTGTGTATACACATTTTCTTCCTCTTGGAGTACTACCTGATATTTGACCACTGTTTCTTCACCTAGTTTTAGCGAGTGATGTAAAAATACTAGAAATATGAAGCATGGTTGGTGCAAGGATTGTGTGGCTGTACGACTAAATGGTCTGAATATGTTATTTTTGGTTCTTAATGCTTTTGAAACACTTTCATGAATTAGCTTTCAGTTTATTCATAAGTGATGGTTTCACAGCTAAAACGCCTCAGTTTAGAGAGACTTTGAGCCTTTAGCTTCTATCTCTCTAGATGCAGTTCATGGGTCGTTGCAATTATGGCAATATAGACAGGCACTAATCCATCAAGAAACTGGACTGAGATCATCAATCTATTTGACAAAGTATTTCCAGTTTTCCAGTTACCACAGTGAGCCCGTGTTGGCCCTGGTAATAACAATTTTCTAGGTAAATGTTTTCCCCACTAGTTGTCACTGTTCACAAATCAAGTAGTGGCTTATGTCCTGCATGTGCTACATATTTGCATGTTTGCCCACTGCCACAGTGCTCTGCTGGTGGCTATCTTTGAGGGCAACCTTGAAGATAGGCTCAGTATAAGTAAAATTAAGCAGACTGCATTTCATCACTCAACCATGCAGCCTTTCTTGCTGCTTAGACTGCAGTTCTGGAGGAGACCTCACTGCTTCCCAGACCATAATGCACCCAGTTGCAGATGAATATGTCCTAAATCCTCACTTAATAACAGGAGCAGCCAGTTCTATGCATTCATTGCAATACTCTCAAGCCTCTCTTCCTTTCTATTAATGGCTGAGAAATTTAAGTTGGGGGTTTGAGCTGCCTGCTGTACACCACAACTGAGATTTGGAAGAGAGCTAGGAGCTCAGTAATGCCACTCAGAACCCATACACTTGTGGGGTACACCCAAAACCTATTACTTTTGGGTAAGCAATGTTACCCAGAAGAGCTTTAAGATTTGTTAACTATCTAGTTCGAGACTTTTTTTCATGGGAATTTACCCACCCCAGGTATCAATGGCATTTAGAATTTTAATAAAGGATGTGAATTTAAACCATATTTTGACTTGCAGACTGAGCTTGGTGGAAATATTATGTCATACCCTAAATTGTGTGGCTAGATATTCACAGTGCCTTTTTCTGAATTTATATCAATTATCAAATAAGTTATTTTGCTAGTCAGTTAGTCAGTCAGGTTTTCTTAACACCCTAGTATTCTAGTTTCTGCCCTGTTCCCATTGAATTCAATGGCAACTTTGCTATTGATTTCAGACAGCATTGCAGGAATTCTCACATTCTCTCAAGGATTTCCCTTGCTTAGGTGTACATTTGAATTGATGCCAGAAAATAAGCTGTAGAAATAAGAAATCACAATTCTGGAGAAGCATTGCTAAATGCAGCCCTCAAGCAGCAACCCCACTCTGTTTACTTTAGGTTAATGGTGAAAGAGCACAACTAAAGAGGATGAGCCTCTGTGCCAGAGTGCTTGAGAGGAGAAGGCTGCAGGATGGGGCGCTATGCAGACTGTTGAAAGGCAACAGGAAAGTGTGGAGAGTAACAATGCTTTGCCTGACAGCAGAATCAAAGAATCAAAGAACCAAAGGATGGCTGAGTTTGAAGGGGCCATCTGGTCAAATCCCTCACACACTCCAGAAGGGCCATCTATAGCTGGTTGCTTGGGTTGGGCATATCTGGATGTAGTTTTTAGTATCTCCAAGAATAAAGACGACACCTCTAAAGAATAAAGTCACCTCCAAGAATAAAGACGACTATCAATTCTTTCCAGTGACCCATACAGTTCTCTGCTGATATTCAGAGAGGATCTCCCATTTTACAGTTTCTTTCATGTCCATTGCCTCTGGACCTGTCACTGAGCATCACTGAAAGAGTCTGTCCTCCTTGCACCCTCCCTTCAGTTTTACATTGAAGAGATATGCCTGAGTCTGCTCTTCTCCAGGCTCAACAGTCTCAACTCTCAGCCTCTCCTCAGAAACAAGGTGCTCAGGAGGAACTTAGAGAGACAGAACAAGTAAGTGATGATCAGTGTGAGCAGAAGCTGGAGTGGAGCTGAGTGAGTGGCTGCAGAGGGGTTAGGTTAAAGAAGGTTAAAGACTCCTTTTCCTACCCTCAGTGCTCTTCCTGCATCTTGCCTGTGAGAAGACAACCATGGATTTACTGAACAAGGTGAAAGAGGGAGTATTTAAAGAGGATGCACTCCTACAGCATGCTCTGTCATGCTCCTAAAGTCATCTTGTTGCAGTATGCCCTGACCGATGAGCACGAAAGCAGAAGGCTTTACTGAGAGCAGCATATGACAACCAAGGACATACAGAAGGGACAGCTATACTGAAGTAGAATCTGCCCTCAGAAATGCATATTTAGTATGGCCCCAGAATGAAGTCAGTGCATCCAGGCACTGGAAACTATTCACATGTATCAGCTTTTCCACTACTAAAGAGCCTTTGCTGGCTTTAACTGCAACTTTATAAATCCTAACAAATTTTATGCTCACAGGAAACCAATTTTTTACACATGACTAATTTCAGCATGATGAATTTAAGCATATGAGTGACTTTGGAAGCTGACAGTGGAACCCTGAAGAATCTTGTATTTTTGTTTTTTCCAGCAGAAAGCAGTGGATATACATTCTCTATGGTGTTTACACCTGCAAATCCCTCCAGAATGAGGAAAATATACTCCTCAAAACTTTATATCCCTTCCAAAGTCAGTCATAGGCTTCTCTCTGACCTCAATATTAAGGCTTTATGCTATGAGTAGATTGCTAAGTTTATGTTGGTATTATTGGAAGTATCATCTGTAAATCCCAGTTCATTGCAGTAAGAATATACTACTTCAGAGGTCGTATTTTACAGAGACTTGAAAATCTGGTACTTGACAACCCGCTATGGAAGACAGTTACCTCTATTCATGGTTCATTTACTGTAAAACCAGTTTAAGAATGTATAAATAAGCCTGTAAAAAAATTACTAAGCTCTTAGAAGGCTCAACAGTTTCTCAGTCCTTTCATATTGGTCCAACAAACTTCTTAACTACAGTAAAAAACAACATCCTGTACACCCAGATTAGAGCACAGTCAATACCTAAAAATTATTTAAATTATCCAGACCACATGCACTGCTTTTAACTTAAACTGGATATGAGAAAAATAATCATGACAACTAGAAAAGAACTTTTCTCTGTGCACCTCTGTTTTGTTAAAAAAACCCTCATCTTATGGTACTTTGATAATGTATAACATATTATCAAATGCTAACTTCATGTTTTATTCATCAACAGTACAAGAAATCATGGCAATCAGAAATCAAAAAGATATTAAATACAAGAGGTGAAGGTTATTTTTGCTTGTGAAAGAGCAAAGTGTGGTTTTCAATCCACAAATCCAGTGAGTCACACAACAAAGAAATAAAGAAGAACATAACTGACAGTGATGACCTCTCTCAAACTCAACCAAAAAGCAAAACAATACTTTACAAAAACAAAATCCTGCCCCAGAGCCCTCTAATTTCATAACTTTGAAAATCACTAATTGCAGCAAAACTGTGTTTTAAGTCACCTAGGTTTTCTTACACTGTCTCTGTGACTGCTGTGAATAAGTCTCCCAGTTGCAAAACCCTACAAAAATTATAACCTCCGGTAGGTATTGTTCAATAGAACGAGGTTCCTGGAATTGCTTGCTAATCTCAGCAAGAACTTGACTTTGATCTTCCTTTAACAGTCAGATTTTGCCAGGCTTGAACACTGCCACTTAGTTCAGTTTTGCCCAGAAATTCATACAATAATTTACATTATTGTTAGCGGGGAAAGAAGACTGTTTCAAGGGAGCAAAGCTGAAGAGGAAACTCAGCCTGGTTTCCTTTCCACCTAGCAGCCCTTGGCACTGTGTAAGTCACCAGGCACAAACTGTTCTGAGAGTGCACAGAGGGGCAGGTGGCCATCCTTCACTCTCTACCTTCTCAGCTGCTTTGTGTACGAGCAAGGAAGTGTGTCGGCCCCTGCCCTTCTCTGCCCGCAGTTGTTTCTCCCTTCTGAGGTGCAGGAGAAGATGCAGTTCTGGGATTTTGCTCCTCACTGCTGAGAGGTGATGAGCTGCCCCAGGGATGCAGATTCCCTCTTGGGAATGGACACCTGCAGTCATTTTCCCTAGAATGGGAAGACACTTTCCCTAGAAAAAGTCACTTTCCCTGGAATGGGCCAAAACGGTACTGTCCTTACTATCAGCTTTATTTTAAGAGACACAACGAACCTTTACTACACCGTTTTGAAGAGGAGTAGTAACATATAGAAACACATAGCAACAACAGACTTCAGCCTCTAGCAGTAGCAATAGGTGTTAGCATTTACCCGAGGAGCTTAACTTCTTGGCAGGACAGTGGCCACATACTTCTAGGTATGAGCAAATTTTCTAGGACAACACTGATCACACCACATTTCAAAGGCTCGGGCTGCTGCTCTCGAGCAAACTCTTTTCAGTGCTGTGAAGCCAACCCAAAGGCAAACCAAAGTTAAGAAACACAACTGCGGCTCTCCTGGCAGCACTGGACAGACGCCCCCGAGCAGTGCAAGGGTGGTCGTTTCCTCACAAGCAGCTTGTTCTTTGCTCCTTATTACTTCAACAACAGAACCCTTCTCCCTTGATTTATTCCTCTCCAGGAATATCTGCACAGAAAATCCCTCTGGGGTGGTCAGTGCACCACCGGAAAGGTTGCCTCCTTGGCTTTGGAGCTCCGGGCACTGCTGAGCACAACTCCCGGGGAAGCCGAGCCGCGCTGAGCCGGGCTGGGCAGACGCCGCGGCAGCACCGGCGGTGGGACTCATCCCCTCCAGCCCCCCCGACCGGAGCGGGAGAACGCCCGGGAAGTGTCCGCATCCGATGCGGTCATGTCCCGGCTTCGAGCACCCCGGAACAGGGAGCAGCCCCTGGGGTCGCCCCGCCACCCCCTGACCCTCCCGGCTTCCCCTTACCTTCCTCCCCGGCCCGTTCATCCTCCAAGGAGCGGAAGGGAGCGGCGCCGGAGCGCTGGCGCCGCTGCCCAGGTGAGCAGGGCGGGCACGGCGGCCGCCACCACCTTCCTCGGGGCCGGCCCTCCCCCGGAGCTCCCGCCGCCGCCCCGCGCCCGGCTCCGCTCGGCTGGAAGCGCTCCAGAAAGATGAGTTTCGCCTCCCAGCCTCCCGTGGGGAAGGAGCGCAAAAAGGCTTCACCGAGCTACCCTGTCCCACGGACCTCCCCCTGGCCCCTGCGCTGATCATGGTTTGCCCTGATCGGGAATATTTAGGAATGGGGCAAAACGCTCGAGAAAGTGTTCCGAGCCTAGCGCGGTTCACATGGCTAAGAGTTACCCAGCCTTCGAGAGAGTTGTTGTAAATCCACATGCAGAGCTGACAGCACGTTGCTTTTCAGGATTCTCCAGTAAAACCCACCCTCACACTCACACAGGAGAAGGGACGCAAATTGCCTGGAGACGAGAAAGAGTAGCACAACCATGATCTGGAGCAAATCTAAATTGCCAGAGGTGGGACTTGAAACATACTTCAGGCAGCCTATTTTAATCTTTATAGACTCATATCTTGAGATATTCTAGTATACAGCAAGTACGAGGTAGGTGGAAATCATCATCTTGGGAATGACATCTTTAGGCTTGATTTGACTCTCTCACTTTGTTACTCTTCCCCCATGCCTTAAAAACAGCTAATGTCTGTTTTTCCATTTGGAGTATTGCTATTTCTGCAAAGTTCATTAATATTGTCAGTGTGGCCTCAATGAGGGAACTCTATAAGATACTCAGACAATACTGTAAAAAACAATCCCTACTCCCCCAAAAAATCCAAGGCTTGCACACAAGGCAGTGGAGAGCATGTGAATGTCACAAAAGCAGAGCAACATTAAAAACGACTGGGAGATCTGGGTGGTCAAGTCACAGCAACTGTCTAACCAAAACCACCAAAACCTCCACCAACTACTACACAAAATAAACCCAACCGTGCTAAACCTTGTGCAGAAAATTAGTTCTAGACAGGAGAAGCAGAACCAGCATTGATCAGCAAGTTCTGTCAGATTAAGGCTAAGGACTGTGAAGATCTGCCCTATTTCTAGGGGAAAAGACACGAAGTCAGCAAATACAATCCTTGAGCTCCCCAGAAATGCTAGACAGAGCACATATTGAAATGTCCTCAAAAGCAGGTCAGAACATCCCCATTTTTGTGGCCATTCATCTGCAAGGGCAATTATCTGGGAGCTCATGTGGCAGAGTGGCCTTGACACTCTCTCAAAGGTCCTGGTCCTGCATGGATGAGCTGAGCAGGAGGTTAGCTACAGCCTCAGCTGCACACTGCCACTTTCTTGGATACCTAGGACTGCAGCCCTGATGTGGTCTCAGAGGAGGTACAACCTTTTTTTTTTTTTCAGAACCTCTGCACAAGTTCCAGGTCTCAGTCAGCCAACTGGAATCTCAGAATCAGCTTTGCCCAGTTACTTCCAATAATAGTCAGAGAAGAAAGCATCACAGTCTGTCCTGGTATCCTGCTTCCCCAGGTGGACAAATTAGGCACTAATTAATTACTCTTGCCATTCTCTGCAGCCATGCTGTCTTTGCAACAAAAAAAACCCAAAACAAACAAGAAGTCTCTTACCCAATCATGGCATCACAATAAGGGCAGGGTGCTCATCTGGACACAGGGGCAGGGGCTTTAAAAGTGTCCCCAAAACTAAGTTTCGGGTACAGCAACAAAGACTTTTTGAAGTTTCCTCACAGTCCTTTCCCTGCATTTCTCTTTCATTTTTTTATGCAGTCCTTATATACCAACTTTAATTAAATCTCTCCTCAGGTTTTCAGACCTCACAAGAACAAACAGAAAAAAAATCATTAAGGGTTGATGTTAGGAGCTGAAGTAAACAGGTATCTAACAATATTGTCTAGCAGAGCACAGCTGGATGAACAGGACACTGCCTGACAGAGATTTATCATGTAAAGTGTACTCAGAAAACAATTGCTTGTGGCTAATAAACATTTTTTTCAGAGAGCAAATGTCATTCAGTAATAGTATTAATATTAATGTTAATAAATAGTAACAATAATTATAGATTTACCTTCCTGGACAATTCACTGCCATTTTATATAAAAGATAAAGGTGACAAAGCTGTGGGTTTTATGCTGCTTTTTAGGTGACTGCTCTTGGGCACTCCCAGTCCCTCTTCTTGAGCTTGTACTTCAGCACCACAGGGGATGAAATGGAATTGCTGATCACTTGAGAGTGAGGGATGTCAGTTTAAAGAGTTTCCAACAGACTTCAGACCATCCTGATGGCATTTGACTTTGATAGGACTGCTAATATGAGTGAAAGGCTCAAGATACTTTACTAATCCTCTTATCTATAGGCTTCAGAATGTATCAATTATTTAATTTGCCATAGTTAATCTTCCACAGTGTAATCTTCGTATGCAGCCAATGCCATAATATTTTAAGTACATATCAGCTGATGTTATAAATGGCATCAGTTGATATATACAGTAGCTCCTTGTCTTGCCTTGGAATGATTCATTGGTTGATAGACAATCTATTTATTTTTATACATGTGGTTGGATGGAACTATTTTGTGTTCTTATGAAGTAAAAAAAATAATTAAATATAAAAATAGTATAAAAATAGCAAAGCAAAATTTGTAAACTACCCAGAAAGCATCAACCTACAAACATCACAAAAGGCAAATATTAATGTGGGATATTACTTCTCTCTGCATTTAATACAAATCAGGAGAGAACACTACACAACACTGAAGAAGAACTACAGATAGTGAAATGCCCAATTCAAGGAGCCAGACTAGGAGAATTAAGTTAAGAATTAATATTCTAAGATATTTTTGTCTAGAGTAGGGAATATATATTTCATCACATATTTCAAATGAGATTTTCTCACTCTCAAGTATATTTAGGATACCTAAGGACAGGTCCTTTTGTCAGCATGAAGATATTGTTTTGTTCTATCATTATGCCTCATTGGTGGATGATATGGTGCACTATTGGTTCTGTAACAAGCTGTGCCACTAATAGAATTAAAGAGAGATTCTAAAGAGAACTAAAGAGACATTCTCTAACTGGGACACTAATTCTTCTGTTGCACTGCATTCTTCAAAAAATAAGGACTTGCAGAGCAAACTCATATTAGAAGTAGTGTAAAATAAAAATCTTCTGTAGCTCAAGCAAAGTTCTCTGTAGTTTCTGCTGTCTCCCAGAAATGAACAGTAACTAACAGATTTGGGAATTTGCTGTTGAGTATTCACTGACATAAATTTTGCTATAAAACAGTATTCATCCTAACCATTGTAGGGAAATTCTTCTTTGCATTTTGGCAGGCTGTGTACTTACCAAGGATATCTTCCATCCTGGAAAGAGATGGCTTTCAAGAGCTACAAATACTTGGCAGAATACTGTTACTTGGCTGGGGCACAAAAGAAGGAAGCAGCATGAATCATTCTGTCCCTGTAATCTCTCAGGGTAACGCTTCAAACACACAAACATGAATTCACTATTTTAGAGCACTCCACAGCAGGACAGCACAGCAGTGTTGTAAGTAATCCTTTGTCAAAGATGATTGTTACATCACAGACTGTGTACTTGTGTGACACCCATGCACGGATGGACAGGCACAGGGCTCATGCCAAGGTAACTATGTTGAATACAAACTTCACATGAGTCACTGACATTTTAAAAACTCATCAGTTCTGGGACAAAAGACAATATACCTGTGCAAAATGTGTGTTAATACAATGTCTACAAATGAATGCTTCTGCACCTGCTAGAATACAAATATTTTAACAGGTGCATTTGAAAACTCTCCAATGTTATTGCTTAAGAAAACAATACCCAGCTTATTTTACAGAAATAATCTATTTTTTTCATCTCTTTGCAATAATGCAATGAACAT
>VZUA01020509.1:113301-128222 GCA_013401035.1 Horornis vulcanius | reverse complement strand
TTTTTTTTTTTTTTCAAAAAACTGTCGATTAATCTTCCTCAGTGCTTAGTGCTTGGAAGGAAAGTAAATTATTTACAATGCAGATGTTATAAGGGATTGTTTCTGCACTAACATTTCATTTGGGAGCATTAAATCTGTCTCTCCTGCTAAGTTAGGGATTGGGTTTATCAGGTGACCCATCCAGAGACAAATCCCATCCAAACACACATCTACCAGTGCCTGTACTTCTGCCCAGATGCTTCCCTGCCATGAAATGAGTGTCCCATGCTCCAAGTGAAACAAATACTGGGCCAAGGCATATGGCCTTATAAAGTGTACTTTTAAGCTGTAAATTTTGCTACTCACTTAAATGAGCAGCAGTCTCAGCTGGGGGGAAAAAAAAAAAAAGGATTTTGCACCGTGTCATTAGTATGCCTGCTATTTTTGGCTGGGCTTATTCAGGCAATGCTGATCTCCTTGACGAGGGGCTTTACTGGTAGGTAGATCAGTCACTACTGCACTAGAACAGGTTCTCAAAGAGTTGCTAAACCTAATTTTAAATGAGTATGTCAGAAAAAAAGTGACCTTTTAAATTGTCCCAATGGTATCCAAATGGAAGATGTAGGGACAATTTTCACAACAGGACAAGAGGACACAACCACAAGCTGTGCCAGGGGAGGTTCAGGCTGGACATCGGGAAGAATTTCTTCACTGAAAGGGTTGTTAGGCATTGCACTGGACTGTCTAGGGAGGTGGTAGAATCCCCATCCCTGGGGTTCCTGGAAGTGTCCAAGGAATGACTGAAGGTGGCACTCAGTGCTGTGGTCTGGTTAATAGTGTGGGAATCAGTTGCAAGATGCACTTGGTCTAGGAGATCTTCTCTAGCCTTTATGTTTCTGTATATTTGTGTTTCCTGGACTATACCTGTCACTGCTTGTCCCAGACCCATTCCCAGGAGTGAAGGGAGCAGGCTGACATGTGACCAGTTAGAAAGTGACTGATTTCCCAAGTCCAGGTATTAGAGTGAGTTTTAGAAATACCTGTGACTGCTATATTAAAAATCTTTTTGAAATGCCACCAAAGTCCTTCTGCAAACAGAAGAACACTATCCTGGGGAAAGCTGTTCAAGGCAGGACATAAGCTAACAAATTCCACCTCACATTTCTGACCACAGTGTGTGTCTGAGCAGTCAGGGAGCTGCAAATGCACAGGCTTTTGGAGGAACTGGCAGTGCCATATGCAAAACATTGGGATATCTAGGCTGACTCTGGCTGTCCTCAGCACGCTTGGGGCAGTGATTTTCCCTCTCTCACCCACAAATAACCTTCCTGTGACTGCCATGACAGGGCAGGTTGCAAAATGCTCTGAAAGCATCTGCTGAAAAGAGTTGGATAAACACACTGTAGAAAGAGCAAATACTTAAACCTTGACCACCACCACTTCCCTGCTCCATGTTAATGTATATTTGGGGGAAGTGTGTGTACAAATAAAAGCCAAACTGCGATACTGAGGTGCCTGCAATGTGTTCTCCAGAGAAGAAATGTTTGAACAGTAGCTTGGAAAGAAGAGGTTGAGAGCCTGCTGTGGGTTTGACCAGGAAAAGTGGAAAAACTGATTGTCTCAGAAGTTCAGTGTTGCCAACTAACCTGCACATATGGTACCAGTTTTATTGGTACATGCATAAGACTAAACATGACACCTCTGTCAAAGGAATCCCTGGGTACCATTTAAGTAATTCTTAAAGCAACTGCTTTTAAAAGATTACCTTCAGGCACAGCCTACCCAGGCAGAACAGTATCATCACCTTAAGCACTTTCCAAGTTGCTGACAATTGGAAATTCTTGTCTTGCAGCAATATAATTATACAATATTAGTGGAAGTCAAACAAGAGGGCATTCAGCACCTGATTGTGCTCTCTGGCTTTGTGGTGGCTTCACTTTTCTGGTTTTGCTGGTATCTCCGTGTACAATCATGTATCTGGGCATTTGGTCTCCTTGAGTGTCTATGCTGCTGGCTTGAGATTTGATTGCTGGTTTGCAACTAGGATTCACTGTGAATCAAAATTTTGAGCTACTCTGAAATCTTCTGTATTTCTGTTTAAATAAAAATTGATCACCTTTTTATGGAACATTCTTATCATGACAACAGGAGAGGTATTAATGTCATTTCTCACTGGGAGTGATAGAGTGAATTAAGGACGTGTATTCCTGTTCAATAATGAGCAAGTGATTAAACTTTATGTTTTGTGTGAGTGCAAGAAACTTCTTCCTGTACTGAGGACACTGTCAGTTTTCTTTTTTCTGACCTTTCCTCATGCTTCTGCTTTCTAATTGCTAATCAGCACACAGGAACAAGTGCCAGGAAGGAGTAATAGCAGAAAATGTAGGTTTCTTTTAGGCAAGGATATTTTTGTACCAGATCTCCTCTAGGAAAGGGCAACATGCTTCAGCCCTCACTGCTCCATAGGTGACAAGGGTAAGATGGGTAGGGGACAGAGCCATACACTGTCCAGTTCATAGCTGCACTGTCACACAGCTGGGTGGCTGGAGACTGCCATGTGTGCTGACAACAGAGACCAGCTGCTTGGGTCTCCATTTCTGAGCTTCTCATTTTTGTGCATCCCCGTAACTGGAGGATGTGAGAGAGGCAGGGGGAGAGTGTCCAGCCACCTCTGTCTTCCAGAAGTGACCTGGTAAATTGATAACCTGTTTCATCTCTATACATCCAATGCCTACCCCTACATCTAATCTCTTCACCTCTTTGGGAAAATCATCCTTCTGTTAGAACTTCAGCATTCTTCCTAAGAAGAGGGTGAGTGGTGATGAGTAGTAAACTGAAAGCAGAATATAGATCACTCATGGTATGACTATTAGTACATTTGCTATTAATAAGTCAGATATTCCTTAGAAGCCCCTTAAACTTCATCTCCTGATAAACATTACAAACTTGATAGCAATTCAGGCTCTTTATGGTTCCTGTTAAATGAATCTGCTTCTCAACACCAATTTCGAGCTAATGGAACGCCATCCACATGATGGAAGGTTCTACTGTCTTAGACCCTGACTCCTCAACATGGATCTAGGAGAAGATCAGGGCTTACCCTGCACGAGATTTATATGCACCCAAGAGTTTGAAGAGCATAAATCCTGTTGACTGATCAGCAGAAGCTCCACAATGTGCCAACACCTTCAGCAGAACACAACAACCTGCCCCACATCTGCAGGCAGAGAGCTCATTTCAAAGGAGCTTGTGGCCATAAATCCTCCAAATACTTTTGAAAATCTCTTCCAGAGTTGTTGAACAGACAAAACAGGTTTGTGGGCTGCAGGGAGCAGACGTATCCTGTGCACATCAGGGATGTACTGCTGTGTTACGACCTGATGAAACTGCTTGAGCTGGCAGCTCTTCTCCCTTTTCTGGCATGGGTGCAGCTTAACAATAGATTCTATGTTTGTTGAGCTACTGGAGTAAAACACACAAAAGAGCCAAAGATATATAGCTTTGTAATTGCTTTGTCTCCCTTGGCTTCCCTGCAAGCTCCCATCTTTTATCCTCCACCTGCTCCTGCTGCTCTCCTGGCACAGCTGGTGAGAATGGGGCCATGTTTATGAAGGAGTGACATGTCCCAATGCAATTTAGAGCTCCCTGTGTCCTGAGCCTCTGATGACTATATTTATAATTCAATCATGCTGAAAAATGCAAACGTAACTTCTGTCTGACCTTCTCTATTAAACCACGAGGACATTTTTCTGCTGGGATTTCTAATACCTTAACATGCAGTATTTTGTCTGGTGGCATTTGCCCTGATGCTCCTCATATTATTTCCATGGCCAGGCTATGAATTGCAAAACTCTCAGCTTCAGCAAGGTGCAAGAGCACCTTGCAAAGGTGCCTGCTGGTAGCCCTGTGTGGGATCTGTGCGGAAAGGGCAAGGGCAATGACTTGCAAGTGATGCCAGAGTAGTGGCTGAAGAATGAGTGTAAATTACTGCTTTATGATATGTTGTTAAGGTGGAGGTAATGAGAAAATCCCTCCCCAGCTCCCAAGCCCTCCACCCTTGCAGTCTCTGAGCACCTCCAGACCTCACCATTAGTACCCCAGTTTGTAGGACACAGAGGTTAAACCATCTGCTCAAGATCCTTCTGAAAGGTGACAAAAAGAGCGGGAATGGGATCCAGGTTTCATCACTCCTCCTGTTCCCCAGAAGCCTAATTCCTACTCTTACCTTTTGCTTCTAAAATCAGGCACTTCCCATGAACTGTTTCTCTGTTTATGGAACTGTATTCAATGTTATCAGCAGAAACCCTTCAAAACACACTCACACAAGGCAAAAGTGGATGTCTTTTGATCAGGTTTGTCCACACCAACATAAATTACATAAATGGTGGCAGAGGGTGGTGGAGAGCCCACCCTGACCCTCCTCTTCCCTGCACTGATGTGCATTTGAAAACTGGTATGAGTACATGCTACTCTCTTAATGCCAGTTGTACCTATGTCTTCTCTTCAGGACTGCTAAAGACCTCTTCATGGTGTGCTGGTATAGGGCAGACTAGATGCCAGCCTCTTCCTTAGCACAGTGGTTGTCCATCATCTGGGGCCCAGGGCTGTGCAGACATGCAATGTTAATGAAGACCTCTGTCTACATGAATAATCACCATGCAAATGAGGCCTTGACCTGATTTTCTTTGGACTGGAAGAAATCTCAGCTCTAAAGTTTATCTGCTTTGCCCAATATTTGAGTGGGACGAAGGCAGTCTTTTGTCTGGGACATGGCTTCTGGATTAGAGGGTTCCCATCCTGCACTGGCCCGGGCAGTCTCGTGTGAACTATGTTGTTTATTGTTTCTTTAGTAATTAGTCCCATTTTTTAAGCTGGTGAAGTCATCAGCTTCAATTTGAATGTGTTCCCTCTTGGTTCAGACCAAACTCTTTTAGATGTATAATTTATGGACTGGTTATACCCACTTCCAAAGAGCAAATGAATGAGTGGAATTCCTTTGTGAGCTGGCTCATACATACACTAGCATTTCTAGCAGAGTAGGAGGCATGAAACCTTCTCCTGATATAAACTACTGTATCCAAGTTTGGCTGACAAGCTATATTCAACCTTACAGCTTATGCTGTCATATGTTGGGACTGTGCAAGTCAGGTAGGTAGTGGTGTTACAGTCTTTTCTTGTGTCTGAGTATATTCAGCTACCGCTAAACTTTGTAGATAAGCCTGGCCCAGATTGCTGGTGCTGTTATGTCAGCAAAGAGCATAAAATGCCAGTCCTACCTAAGAGTGCTGTGCTGGCAGGGCCCCTGGTGCAGGGGAGGGCATCTAGCTCAGCTCTGTGCTGGGAACTCAGATTAGTGTATGCTTTGTCTGCTTCAATAGCAAGAAAATTGCATTTGCTCAAACCTTTTATTAAACGCTTAAATCAGGCTTTAGTAGGTTTGTTGCTTTTGCCTGTTCTGCTGAGGCAGGGAGAGGGAGTGCATTCTTACAGCTTGGGACTGCACTTGAGAAAAGCTAACTTCTAAATCAGCCCAATTGAGCATTTTTTCCTCATTGGATGTTGCTTCGCTGCCTGCAGGCTCTGCACTGCCCCAGAAGAGCCACAGCTGTATGGAATGGGCTTCCCTGCACCATACATACCTTCATACCACAGTCGGGATGGGAGTTGCCTTTTCTCACGGACTATCCTTTTGCACAGCCTGTAGGAAAAGAGGATCCTTGTCTGTGGTCTCACTGAAGGTGTCCAAAAGCCCTTTAGAAGTTCACCCCTCCCAGGGTCTATACAGGGTCTTTTGACTTTTGCATGGCCACCGCCCTTGTCAAGGTCCATTCCAGGAACGCTTCACTTCTCTGGACCCCTGTGCCATAGCCCTGTGGCTTGAGTGTCCCTCATGCATTTAGAATATCCTTTATGGCTGTTAGGAAAGAGAAAATTAAAGAGAATGAGACTTACAGAACGTCAAAGATACAAAGGGCCTCTTCATCCATGAGACATCTCTGCATTTGGGGCAGTATTTTACCTGTTTAAATGGCTTCTTCTAGAGCCCTTAAGTACACAATTGTGCCAACTAAGTATGGATTTATAATTAAGCCCCCTCCCTCCTCGCCTCGTTTGCACGTAACTGTAATTTTAGAGGCTAAGAAATCCCCTTAATATCTAGTGAGAGGTTTAATGCTATATGCTCTTTAAAGAGCTCCCCTCAACCACTGTGCTGTATTAATGGCTCTGAGATGATAATTTTTACAGTCTTCTAGGATTGATGTCTGGTGTTAACATTTCATGATCGTGTCAAAGGAGCAGGGGGGTGGGAGCTATACCTGTCAGCTGATGTTTTAACATGTGGCTTTAATCTTTTTAATTAACACAACTTCATAGAAAACAAACAAACAAACAAACAAATCCAAAAGGCAAAACTCAGTACATAAGCCTTTTTGCCTGGAGAGGGTGAATGGCTCCCACTGCTGCAGTGTGGGTGCTACTCATTCACAGCAAATGGAGCATCACTGCAGAGCCCATGTTAGGGTGTGGCCATGGGGGCCAGCGGATGCCTTGGTGACAGATGAATATGCAGAAGAAGATGACTTCAGATCTTTCTGTTTGCATAATTCATACATTAAGTAAACATCTGAGTAAACTTTCTATGGTATCAGGGTTGTATATCATTCTGGCCATGTGTGCATTTAGAAAAGCACACGAAAACTTGCAAAATACCATGTTTTTGGTACAGACAAACAAGACTGAAGACAGAGTTCTGCTTTTGCTGTGGATGATGTTTTGTGTCTAAGAGCACCATTACTAGCTGTGGCTGTAACCCATGAGAGATGATTCTGCCATCCTGGATCAGACTGGATCATCTCCTACAGTGATTGGTGGTGGATGTTTAGGAAGAATAGAAGGGAGAAGGCACGTGTGTGGTGCTGCTTCAGAAATACTCTCCCACAAGCCTTTCCTGCCCAAACCCAAGGCATCTGCCCCAGCTGTTTAGGGCCATCTCTTCTCTTCCTGTTATGGCATCCTGAGGTCAGTGATGAGTCCTTGAATCACATGTGTACATTTCATGAGCAGTACCTTTTACGAAAAGTAC
Organism: Horornis vulcanius; assembly: GCA_013401035.1. Classification (NCBI taxonomy): domain Eukaryota; kingdom Metazoa; phylum Chordata; class Aves; order Passeriformes; family Scotocercidae; genus Horornis; species Horornis vulcanius. Next base: position 121,159 of record VZUA01020509.1, on the reverse strand, counting down.
ATTTTCAAGCTGACCTAACCAGTCTAGAAACTCTATGCTTAGTTAGTATCTCCACTTTTCAGTCATCACTATGCAGGCTTTTGCAGCAATGTGCCCTGGCAGCCACCCTGGGGAAGGCAGGTAGCCCTGGACCTGTGCACCCTGTACTGATTCTCTCTCTACAGAAAGAAAGACTTGTATGAAATACATATTAATACTGAAAAGCACCAGGAATTTGATTTTTTGCCTTCCATTTTACCCCTTAACTCCCTTTAACAAGGCCTTTGGGGTTTGGAGATGCACACCCTCATTTTGTGCCCTGCAGAAGCATCCCCACCTTACTGTTCTCCTCCAGCTGGTCTGAAGTCAGCCTGGCGCTGGCTGCTCATGCTGCAGACACCTCCACTTTGTTTTGTGGATGTCTTTGAAGGGTGAATGTGTGCTTTGCTGGCAGAATTTGGGCTGGGGCTGCAGCCACAAACCGCAGAAGCAGTGGCAGTCCCTGTGCCTCACCCCTGTGATCTGGGCTGCTGTTGACAACGGCCTCTGCTTTGAAGGAGCATTCAAAGCCTCTCAGGGCCAGTCGGGAGATGACTTCAGACCTCTCCAGTTTAGCACATGGCATTTGGTGGGCAAAGATCCTTTCATTAAAACTGATAGATGACACATTTTTGCAATATTTACAATTCAAAGTGTTCTGATCAAAGTGCTTGAAATTAGGATGTTGATGTGAGATAAGTACTCCTTTCCCGGCATTTGCACCAGAAAAGAGTGCGCAATCCACTTTCCCTTTGTGTACCCCATGTCAGTTGCAAGCATTTCTACACAGCTGATGCCTGTAGATATATTTGCTTACTCCTAATGTCAGCAAATCCCACTGTGATTAGGCCTTGAGGTGACAAAACAAAACCTTGACTGTTACAAGCTAGGTAACTCAGCGCTGAGATAAAACCTAAAAATAAACCCCAGTCGCCTTTTAATGGAACTGAGCACAGCACAAAATAAATTTTTATAAGTTGTTAGGTCCTCGCAGCAAAAGGGAGAACTATAAAATCCTGTTTGATGGCTTTTTAATGGCAGTTGTTTCATTTAAAGCTTTTAGTGAAGCAGGTTACATGGCAAAAGCAGAATAATAAACAGTAAGAAAATGCATTCATTCAGCGAAACAACCATAATTAAAGACTCAGCAGAAACTTGGGGATATCAGCTCCAGGTTGTCTCCTCAGGTTTCCATCCCCAGCTTTCCAAGGAGTGCAGCTCTCAGTCAAATCTCCCTGGTTCTGTCTTGACCTTCTCAGAATCACAGAACAATGTAGGTTGGGAGGGACCCTAAAAATTATCTTGATCTGTCCCCCTGCCATGGGAAAGGGGCACCATCCAATGGACCAAGCCCCATGCAATCTGGCCTCGAGCACTTCCAGGAATGGGACAGCCACAACTTCTCTGGGCAACCTGTTCCACTGTCCTACCACCCTTACTGTAAAAGTATTCTTTCTTTTATCTAATGGAAATCAACTGCCTTTTATTTTAAAGCCCTTACCACTTGTTCTGACACAACTTGGCCTTCACCTTGGCCTACTTTGTGACTGTTTTCCTGCAAACAGTCTCCAGAGCTGACCTTTCTCTACGGGATATTGCCCTGTTGTACCACAGGTCTCTCCCTGGTTTTGCTGAATGAAATGAGAGGTGCATGAGGTGGTCTCAGCAGACTGGCCTTCCCAATTCAGGCATGCTCTGCGCTTTGCCATTGAAATTCAAGTGTCAGCAACAGCTGAACTAACAACAAACCTGCACAAAGGGATTTCTCACTCTGTGCAACCCTCATGTTCCTGATGTTGAGGAATTCTTTTGAGTCTACCAACTTCTGTGCTCTCACCCTCTTTAATACCTGGCCACAGCCTCAGGACATAACCATCTGCTGATGGTAGGGGAATCATTCACTTAGGAACGGACAAGAAGGTGACAAAAAGTGCTTGGTGGTCTCTTAACATGAGTGTGAGGGAAAATGGATGAGTTGTGCAAAAGAAATGCCATGTTTATGCAAAGTGGATTTTTAATAACTGGCTATGGAGAGTGGTGAGCAGCTGGAAACATATTACTAGGATCCTTACTATGTGTAAACACAAACCCATAGCACGGATAAACAGTAACATCACACTGAATTTTTAGCCAAGAAGCTCCATTAACTCTTTAGAAATTACAGACAGAGACAAAGTCTAGTCAAACAACCATTCGTCTCCTTTAGGCAGGCAGCAGAGGAATCACCAAAGCTTGGGGTGGGCCAGCTGCTTGTCAAATGCAGTAGGAGGTTTTCACTCCAGCAATACATCCTTTGCCTGACTGTTGCATGTCTAACTTTGGAAATGCATTTGAGACCAGCAGTTTAGATGGTTTGGCATTCCTCTGAGATCCCCATAGATGCTGCCAAAAGTCCAGTGTAAGTGATTCAGTAGAAAAGTGAATTGAGATCACCAACCCCCATGACAAGTCTCATTTCAGGCGAACACCTGAAGATCACCACTGCAGTTCCTTAATGGTCTTTCACTCTGGTCCAGTAGGTAAATGAATGCACATCAAAGTTCCTGCAGCACCATCATTCTGAGCAAAACATCAAAGACAAGAAAAAATCCCTCTGCAGACAGAGCTGGTAGAGGAGTGTGCTGGGAAGTGCCCTGAGAGGTGTTGGAAGGTTAGGGTTGACCTAGGATCATCCCTCCACTGATACCTGTGAGGTGGTTTTTACAGTCAACCTCACTGCTTGATGAAATTCAGAAGCCAATGAAATTACACCCTGAACTAATCTGGCATGTTTGCCAGGAGAGTAAATAAGTCATGAGAGCCATACTTTATGTTAAANTTTTTTTTTTTTTTTTTTTAATCCCTCATTACTGCCCAGGTAAGATGTAATGCCTATATCAATCCAGGCAAAGACATACAAACACAACCCCCTTTGACAGTAATTTCAAAAAAAGAGAGAACTATATCTGACAATAAATTAGTGTCATAACCAGTCAGGCTCTCTCCCTAGGAGGGAAGTTGAGGGACTTTGAACTGCTGCTTTTGTGTCAGGGCATTGGCGTTCAGAGGGTCCCTTTTGACATCCCATCCTCTCATCTCCAAGTGACATGACAAGCAGCTTGTCACCTGCTCTGCCAGACGCCACTGGAAGCAGTCACAGCACACTCCTCCACCTTTGGAAATGCCAGTCATGGCCACGTGCTGTGTGAAGACTTGCTTGTCACTCCCCTTCAAAGACATCCATCTCCCCAGGGATGGCTCTGAACTGCTCATTGTGGAGGATGGGAAGGCAGGAGAAAACCAAGGCAGAAGAACCCTGGCTGTTCCTCACTGTCCTATAGAAAGCCACCTTTGCATTCTGCTTGGGGCAAGCCAAAAAGTCCTTTGCAAGCATAGAAATAGCTCCAGGGGAAAAGTGTCTCCAGTAAGTTGTGGTATCATCGAGTTGATCCTCTGTGCATGGTTTCCTTTGAGAAGGCAAAGCGGGTGTCTGCTGAAATTGGTGATGGGCCAGTGGAGAACTGGAGCTATTGGGTTTTCCAGAAAGGAAATATCTTGAGAAGGCAGTCTGTTCCCTAAAATCCTGGGTGCTCACTGGAGGTTGCTTTTCCTATCAGTGGTGGTGAGAAAGGAGAGGTCTGATGCTCCTGTGAGGTAGATTACTCTGGGTGAACTCCTTTTTCATTCCCCAGCTCTGATGCTGTGACAAGATCTTTGCGTCAGGCAAGCCAGAGTTTTACTTCAAGGGTTAAAATTTTGGGGTGTGATGCAGTGCTAGAGGAGCAGGGGTTTGAAGCAGCAGCGTGTCCATACAGCTGTGTAATGCACAGCACAGGTGACACAGTGTGTGAACAAGGAGGGTGTGATGCACAAGGCTTGTCAGACCTCTGAATCCTTTAAAAAAAATTATAGCAAACAGATGGAGAAGCTCCACTAGGTTCACTGCAGACAGCAGCTCAGGGGAGATCCTCTGTGAAGAGGCAGCTTCAATCCACACCCTGGCAACAGGCCCTTAGTCCCTCTGCTTCTGGTGACTGAAATGACCTCTTCTTCCATCATGCCTACTTTTGAAGTCCTGCTGGGGGATGAAATGTGCTGCTCTGTGGAAGGGGTGCACAGTGGGGGGCTGTCTAGAAGCTACAGTTTGTAAGTGAGATGAACATTGTCTCTACCTGAAGGTGCTGCTATGGTGAACATCCTTCAGGCTTTGGTGCAGTCATTTTTGCAAGGCTAGGTCCCAACTGAGATGGCAGGTCCTATTGTGTTCTCTGAGAAGCACTTTGCCAAATCAAGCTCAGCTGTGAGGATGGAGGGTTGTGGGGGGCTGGGGCGGAGGCAGAGACGCGAGGGGAGGATGCGCAGGAGCAGCCATGTAACAATTTTAGAGAATGACTGCATGCAGTGGGCATATCCACATCTGTGTTTTGTTTCTGGGTCCCTGGCTCTGCTGGACAGTAGGAATGTTGTGCCAAGAGGGGTACAAAGGCTTTCATGTGCCAGGGTCACAGGGAGATGGTGTGTAAACAGGAGGATAAAATGGAAAAGGTGAAATGGGACATGTGCCACTGTTCAGACAGGAAAGAAGTGACCAAAACTGGGGCAGAACCTGGATGTTCTGTGGTCCCATCCCATCTGTGACTCCATGTTCCCCTCTAGGCCAAATACTCTTCTGTCTGTACTAGCAACTAAGGAAAAGTGGTAGTGGCTAACCAAAATATTTTGCATTCAGGTGTCATTCCTTGTTTTAAACATTTCACACACAGGTCAAATAGACATCTCAGTTACTTGGCGTAAATAAGCCATAAGTCAATTTGCACCAGTGGAATTGGATTTATACCAGTGCAGCTGAGATCATGTATGGCCTGTAATTTGAGTGATTAGAGAACCGAAAATTTTTTCGTTAGGTCAGGTTTTTTCTTAAACTCCTCATTTCATTGTAATGGGGTTTCTCTGTCCTTCGCAAAGCGCCTGGAATGAGATTAGATTTTTGCAAGCTTCTGGCAACATTCAATAAGCATTATAATCTAATACTCTACTGTTCTACCAAACCCATTACCTGTAGATTCAGATGCAGAGCAAACCATGACCTTGGGAGGGAACTAGGCTATTTTGTGTTCCTGGCAGTTCCGGTTTCCTCATCAGAGATGACAAAGCTGCTGGGGCAGAGCCCTCCTGGGGTTAGCCCATATCAACTTCTCATGAAGCACAGTCAATTCATGTGGTTTTTGTAAACCTTGGAGACAGGGTCTCTCACCTTCTCCAAACCCTACCAGCAATGGACGCATGGCTCAGACCTTGTACAAAAAGAGCTTACTGCTTCTGGAATCATCACGTGCATCAGATGAAAACTGAGAAATTGTGCCTGCTGGAACAAAACTGACAATGGCAAACTGGGAATCATAGACGGGGGAAGCTGAGATTTTTCTTTCTGGAAGATGCTGTATCCAGATGCCAGGTTATGGTTTAAAGTTACTGAGCATTTGTGGTGAGAAGGTTCTCAAGTTTTACAGCCCTTGGTCATAATCCCTTTCCTGCCTCCAACCATATCCTTTTTTCCTTAGACTCATCTTATTAATCACGTTTTTTTACTCTTAGAGCCTGATGCAAAGCCCAGGAAAATCTATGGAAAATTTTCTGTTGACTTCGCTGATTTGTGGTTTAGGCCCCCATTAGCTTTCAGTCTTTGACTCAGATGATGTTTGCATGTTTTGCTAGCACAAATATGAGAGAAACTACTTCCCTAAATAAAGATATGAATCTTAAGCTTGTTCTTTGTCTCCTTCCCTTGAAGCCGAAAAAGAAAAAAATTCTCTTACTCCAAACCAGAGGGTTCATATTCTGTTTTGCAGAGCCAAGTCTTCTCATACAACAAAGTTTAGAGCAATGGCACAGGCACACACACAGCACCCACAGCAATTCTATAGCTATTTTCTACCAGGTCTTGTGATTTCTTTGAACTCCTCCAAATGCTGGAACACCTAAGCACAGGCAACACAGCTGGTGAAGGGTCTGGAGGTCTCATGAAGAGCAACTGAAGGAGAGCTGGGGGGCCTCAGCCTGAAAAAAGGAGACTCAGTGAAACCTTCTCACACTCCACAACTCCCTGACAGGAGGGTGCAGCCAGGTGGGAGTGGGGCTCTGCCCTCATGAAACAAGGGACAGGACAAAGGTAAACAGCCTTGAGTTGTGCTAGGGGAGGTTTAGATTGGACATCACGGAATGTTTTTTTACTGAAAGAGTGGTCAGATACTAGCACAGACTGCCCAGGGCAGTGGTAGAATCACCAGTTCTAGAACTGGTCAAAAAACATTTAAATGTGGCACCTGGGGATGTGGTTCAGTGGTGGACTTGGCAGTGCTGGGTCAAGGGTTGGATTCAATGATCTTAGACATTTTTTTTCCAACCTAAATGATTCTATGCCTCTTTCCTGGAGGCTGAAATCCTTCAGGTGGTGGTCCTCTACCACTGCCAGTGGTGCAGAAGCATCCAAGATGTTCACAGAACCTCTCCTGCTGTATGTGTAAGAGCAAATGTTCCACAGGGCACGAATACTGACTTGTTACTATTTTTGGTGCTAGGTGAGGACAGCAGGTTCCTTGGGCCAAAATGTTCCTCCAAAGCTCTACGACATTTCAGAGAGCAGGAGAGTGCTCCCCATACCACATTGTCCTTGCTTGGTGAGGACACTGCACCCTGTGAGATGATCAACAAGCTCTCATGGTTTGGACTGTCCTGTCTTGCTCACTGGAGGCCGTGGCAGGTGGAAATATCACCCTTCAGATTCACACATAGTGACAGCATCATGGTTGCTGCCATCAGCATGGAAGGAGATGATGCTGAGGAAATGGGAATAATGGCCACATAACAGGGAATAAATGGTGCTCACTACATTGATAGTTACACCTGATTTAGCTACTGAAAGAACAAGGAGAAGCCATGAAGACATTAAACCTCTTATCATCCTGACAGAGTGAAATTGAAAAGAGGAAAAAAACCCAGTTATTTGGCAGCAAATGGGTTTATTAACTTCTGACATGGTGTGTGTTTGAATGCGATAGGGAAAGCAGCATTTGTGTTTGCCACATCAAAAGACAAATTAATCCTTTGAAGAAAAGTAGTTTTTAAAAATCTCCTTTTTTAAAAAGGACCTACAGGTGACACAGGTCCAGGTATGACTGCCCTTCTCTGTCACAGTTTTGTGGCTGAGCCTTACAAGCCATGATGCAGGACCTACTTACAGGCTGTGTTTTCCCTTCCAGCTCTATCTTAACTCTTTTCCTGCTACAGCACCCACGGGGCTTAGGGAATAGACCCTAACTGAGGTGATACAAGGTATTTTGAGGGCTTCCTCCCACCACCTCCCCATCAGAGTCACACCAGACTTCTCATGCCTCTGTCACCCTCTCTCTTTGGCAGCTGGTCAGAAATCACTGTTGGTGACTTGATAAATATTCTTTGAAAGATTTCAGTGAGTCACGTGTTGCAAAAGGCTCTCAATTTCCTCTAATAATCATGCTCCCCAAGACTAACATAATTTTCTGTCATGGAAACTGGTGTTCTGGTTTCAGGTTTTTTTAGCTAGGATGCTCTGGTTTTCCAATGCTTCTTCCTGTGAGATGCCTTCTCCCCTCTGGAGCATTCATCTGAAGGGCAGCCTTGAGCTGCAGCAGCACGACATCCTCTGTCACACTAAAAATTAAATACATGAATGGCGTCTCTCCAGATGGGAAAGTAACACCAGATATTATGTTAAGAGGAATGATACAGAAACTGAAGATTTTGCTACCTACTTCCTCTTGCCTCCTGGAGATCTCATAGATACTTCAGGCATCTTTCTAGGCACTTATTGAGCTTCTCAGCT
>VZUA01020509.1:95249-107003 GCA_013401035.1 Horornis vulcanius | reverse complement strand
AAAAGAAAAGACTTCTGGAAATAGTTATTGTTGACTCTGGCTGAGAACTTTAGGGATAAAGGTATCCTTTCTCGTCAGAAAAAGCAATGTAAGGGTGAGTTAAAAAGGGCTGGCTGATGTGATTGGGCATTGTAGTGGGTTAAGTATCTCCTTGCTGGGTCCGTGGCTGGTTGCTGCTGCCATAAAGAAGGTTTTGCCATTTATTAGGAGCAATTTCCCTCACACTGTCTTCAGTAGGGTTCATCCCCAGCCCCCTTGCTGCTTACTCCTCATCACCAACGTGCTTGTAACAGATTTGACATCAACTCCAAATCTGATTACAGCTGAATTTACTCAACAAAGCTTTACCTAAGGAAAGGCTAGAAGTTTTTCACTTGAAGTGGGCAATTATAGCTCGTAGTCCATTGCAGGTGGCAAACAAGAAACACATGACTTGCCAAAAAATTACATTCCCCCAGGGTCAGCACAAGGCCACCTTGGACAGATCAGAAGAGGCAGCAAGTTTTAGCTTCTGCTGATTTCCTATTGTATTTTTGAACTCTGCTTTGGGAAAGAAATCAGTCTGGCATAGCACTTCAGAACAGCAACTGAGCACTGATCTTCCAGAAGTACTACCTGTTCTTTGAAAGTTTAACTACTCAAAAACACTGGAATCAGGATGGTGGGAAGGTTTGGGGGTTTTGATGTTTTTGATGTTTGTTTTTTTTTTTAATCTGTTAATTTCCACACAGAGTTATTTGCTGAGGGCGAGTATTTAATAATGTGGGAATGGCATGTTTCAAGCTCTTGGTTGGTATCAGTAGGTTTTGCTCCTGGTCGTGAGGTTTCTTTATTGAAGACCAAACTTGATACAATACACAGAATCACACAATGGTTTGGGTTGGAAGGGACTCATTTTAACTCATTGAATTTAAAGCTCATCTCGCTTCAGCCCCTGCCATGGGTGGAGACAACTTCCACTAGACCAGACTGCCCCAAGCCTGGTCCAATCTGGCCTATGCTTCAATATTGGACTGATGTAAAAGCATCAGTGCATCAAAATGCTGAACTGAAGAAAATCCCCAAAAACCCCAAATACATGGCAGTGCAAGTGACTTAAAGAACTACTTAACTGATCATCAGGATCACTGGGAATCTCTCAGCGACAAGATGCTGCGACAAGCCCTGGCTCAAGATCTCAGGAGTAATTGATGTGTTGAGCAGAGATTATTGGCTCAATCTAGATGCCTTAAGCAGTCAATCAACTTTCTATCATTAGAGTTTGGCCTGGCCTTTAATACTTCCTTAGCTCTTTCTATCTATTATTTCTGTGTTTGTGATATGTCCTGGTGCCCTTCACTTTGGACAACATTTCTTACTTTACATCCTGGGTCCCCAAAACAAAATACAGTTGGGCTTCACCAACTAATTGCTCTAAGCTCCAGCTTCCCCCGTGGTGGATTACTAATTACTAAATTACTACTAAACACCAGTCTCCAGTTTTGAAATTATCTGGAAAGGTTACCACAATAACAGCAGGATGCCATCTTATTTATTTTGAACTTGGCTTTCAGAGCTCCCTATCTGAAAGTACATCAAGTCTCTGTGGAGCTTTAACATCAATCAACAACATTTTGTGAAGTAAGAAAAATATAATATTGTTGCAAGTAGGTCTTTAAATCATTTTCTGACAACAGATAAATCTTACAAGAAGCCTTGTTGGTGTTATGTGTGAGATTTTAACATTGAAGCATAATAACCGTTTGCCAACTCCACAAATTTGTCTTTTTGTGTATCAAACTATTGCAGTCTGCTGCTGAGATCTAATTAAGCCCCACCAATCAGATTTATGAGAGTGCTAATAGGAAAAAGGATCATATAAACCTGTTAATATGTGCTCTATAATTAAGATTAATGGCAGTTGTGTGGTTAAATGCCCCTTGCATCACCCTGAGAACAAACCTGAAGGTACAAAGCTTATAACCAAGGGAAACACTGCAGATGCTGAGCAACTGCCCATATTGGCAACTAACAGTAAAATGCTAGAGGCGCTTCGGGAATTGTTCTGACCCAGAATGGTGACCTTGGAGCCCCCACGACAAGAAATGAGTCTCCAGCAACCCTCCCCCTGGTCCTGTGACAGAGGTGATGGGCTTTTATGAGCTAGATGGTGGGAGCTTAGTGGGGAGGATGCTGGCAGCTCCCTGGAAAGTCCATGCTCCCCTTCTGTACTCCACGGTTCCTGGTGCTTTCTAGAGTATTTTGTGTGGCCATCTACTATGGAAACAGTGCTGTGCAGAGCCAAATCTTCAGTAATGAGATCCAAAGCCTGTGGAGCACTGTTGCGCTTGAATACAACTTTGACATTTGGATACTTCCGTCCACTAAAAATCCTAAGATTACTTATTTTCTCTCTAAGAGTAGCTTTAGTGGTTCAACTCAAATGGGTATGTGACATTTTGTGTGCTCTAAATCCTCATTATTGTTTCACAAGGAGGGACTGCTCCATCTCAATGTCCATGGATAACATTTTCTTTAATTAGAAAAGTAGTGTTATATCCCCTCTCTGCAGGGGTGCAATTTATTGCCCAAGTGAAAGGCAATGAAAATCATTAAACCCTAAATCTCAGCCCTGACACTGAACACTCGACTACCTCAGCCTTTTGCTCTCTGAACAAAACTGCCCTAAAACCAACCAACAATTCCGGCCCTCTGTGCAACCATTGCGTGTGTTTGCTGTGTGATATTTGTTTTATTTTTGCAGGTGTAAATTTGAGGGCAGAAAAAAGGGAAAAAAGTAGAGCTGCAAACAGGAACTGGAAAGTGATATTTGCTCAGTGATGAGAACACAGAATAAAACTGGATATCAACTGTAAGAAATGTGAAGTCCTAATTTCTCTCCAGCTCCCCAAACAGAAGGAGAGTGGAAATAAATGCTTTGAAGTAGGATATTTTCAGTGAATTAGAGTGAGTGTTTTCATTTTATCTTCCTAATAATGATTTAAGATGACTTTTGCATGAATTTAAGCACTTTAAAGAAATGAAAGCCTGGGAGGAAGCTGGTTCTGAGGAATAGTTCCATGAAAAAATATTGAGAATGACTTTCAAAAGCATTTAAGTGACTTATAGCCTCCGTCTTCTGAACTTAAACTCTTAAGAGAAAATATTTTAAAGATGCCTGGGGGTGCAATTACGCCTTACAGCTGGAGCAGTCCTAACCATTCCCTTCCCTTTTTGTTCAGACTCTGGCTCAAGGCCTTTCCTCTGTGCCCTACTCTAGCTTTCAACCTATCAGTGCCTGTGCAGGGCCAGTTCAAACATTATAACCAGCAAAATTAGCAATTTCTCCCTTTCAGGTTAGTAAGTTGAATCAGCTTAGCAAAGGATCCAGCCACCCCCAGAACATGTATGAGGGCAGGATGAGGTGACAGCTGCAACAGCTCTTCCAAGTGGCCCCCTGAAATGCATATTTTACCCAAGGAGTATAGAAAACAAACTTTCAGTTTCAAAAATTACTTCAGAAACTAAACACAGATTTTTTTTAAATTGTTTGTTAATTTTTTTTTCCCCAAGCATTTGGCTCTTTAAAGCTCAGATCCTTTTGGGATGAGACTCCGTAGAATTATATAACTGATTCATTTTTTTAATAGCCCTCCCTTGGCTGTTTTACAAGGATTTTGCAATGTCCCAATGCACTCCTGGTCACCTTCCTGCTGTGCCAGACACCACATCCTGGTCACAACTGTTTCCTGGGGATGAGCCTGGGGATGCATCAGAGGAAACAGCCACAGTGCCTGGCAGAAGCTGTGAGGATGCCCCAGGCAAGGCTCTGGGCACTTCCTCATGGGAAGGTGACCAATGTCTTCCATCTGGCCCAAGCTCCCATCTGAATGCTGTCCCTTGTTCCTGTACCCCAAAAATTATACCCCACTTCTTCCCTCGGGGTCACTGCTTGGTTCAGTGGGTGGGAAACTGCCCTGACACTTGGTCTGAAGGAACTATCTCACCCTCATCTCCCCCCAAGAACTGCTGTTCTTTGCCATAGTAACTTTTTATAATAAAAAGTCCTTAATTCAGTTTAGTTGTTGAAACTTTTCGTTTCCTTGTTTCTTTTTCCATGGAAAAAGTGTGCCAACTGCATAGAGTGTAAGACGTTCACTTACATTTTCATTGCAGTGTTGGTGAGACATCTCATGTTTTGGACTTACACAACTGATCTTGTTAGTACATCCAAATTTTCTTCCTCATTATCTGAAGTGCTGTGTCCAGTGCTGGGCTCCTCAGCAGAAGAAAGACGAACTACTGGAGAGGGTTCAGTGGAAGCCACAAAGATGATGAGGGGTCTGGAACATATGCATAGGAGAGACTGGGAGCTGAGCCTGTTTAGTACTGAGGGGGGATCTCATTATCGTATATAAATATCTCCAAGGATGCCAAGAGGATAGTGCCAAACTCAGTGGTGCCCAGTGACAAGACAAGGAGCAATAGCCATGAACCAAAACGCATGAAATTCCACCTCAATATCGGTAAGAACTTTCCATGGAGGGCGGCCAGCGCACTGGAATAGCTGCCCAGGGAGGGTGTGGAGTCTCCCTCTCTGGAGACATTTCAATCCCACCTGCATGTGTTCTTGTGTCACCTGCTTTGGGTGATCCCTGAGTTGGCAGGGGAGATTGGGCTAGGGTCATCTCCAGAGGTCCCTTCCAACCCAAACGATTCTGTGATTCTGTTATTTTAGCTCGTTTATTTTATACTGGCAGCGAGGTGAAAAGCATTTTAACTCTTTCCACGCCGCTTCTATATATTGCCCTGGGGAATTTCAAACTTCGGTATAAAAAGCTCTCACCAGCTTGGGGCACAGCCAGCCCTCACGGGAGAGGCGCCCTGGCAGAGGTCCCGGACAATCTCCACACGACCACCCCTCTCTCATCGCGACAGCCCCGAAATGGCCGCTCCGCCTCCGCCGTAGCGCCGACCCGGAAAGCGTTTGGAGGTCGCGGCGGGAAAAGATGGCGGCGCCCGGGCCGTGAGGGGAGAGCGGCGCAGCAGCCGCGGCCATGAGCGCCGCCCGCCGCTGCCGCCCACGCCGGGCGCTCACAGGTACCGCGGAGCCGTAGGGCGAGAGGGCCGATGTGCGGGCAGGGGCAGTGCCAGGGCGGCCCGGGGCTGCTCTGTGGAGCAATCCCCGGAGCCTGCACGGCCATGCGTGTGTGGGCCGTTCCCGTGTGCCACACTGCGCGATGTGTCCTCCACACGTGTTTGACTTTGGTTCTGTCCTGTGGCAGCTGCCTCTCAGCGCTGCTTTCGCAAAACAATCTTGTCAATAGTGTATATAGATAGTAGTGGGACAATACTGTATCCATCACCAAGGCTGCCTGAGCTCCAGGCAGCGTTTGGACAACGTTATCAAGGTGAGGGTGGGTTTGTTGAGGTGTCCTGTGAAGGGCCAGGAATTGAATTTGCTGATCTTTGTGGGTCTTTTCCAGCTCAGGATATTCTGTGACAACACGTCTAATTGGAGCTCAGAAATTTGGAAGAAACACCCAAAATTAGTGGGACTTGCCTACAGTTCAGTTTTGGACCCCTAGGGATAAGAAAGAAAAGAAGTTGAATGTGTCCGGGGAAGGGAACATAGCTGGGGAAGGATTGAACACCAGAAGCAGCTGAAGGAGCTGGGGGGCCTCAGCCTGAAGGAAAAAAAGCCTCAGGGGAACTTCCCATTCTCCACAATTCCCTAACAGGAGGGTGTAGCCAAGTGAGGGTCAGGATCTGCTCTCAGGGAATACGGGACGGGATAAGAGGAAGCAGCCACAAGTTGTGCCAGGGATATTCGGCAAAATTTCTTCTCCAAAGGGGTGGTCAGGCACTGGCACAAGCTGTCCAGGGCAGTGATGGAGTCACCATCCTTGTAAGGATTCAAAAAAAAATGTGGATGTAGTGCTTAGGGGCATGGTTCAGTGGTGGGACTATGGTGACAGTTCTGGATTAATATTCAGACTTGATCTTAAAGGTGTTTTCCTATCAGGTCTTTCACTTGGAGCAGCAAACATTTTCCCTCACCTGACCCTGGTTCCTATTTGTTGGGGTAGCCGCTGTTGCAGCTGACAACAAGCACTGTAGTCTTAATTAGAAGCAAACTCAGTGGCAGAGAAGAAACTGGAATCTAATGTTATCTTTTGTCTTGTTTTTGTTTAAGCAGGATTGTTTGTTTGGCGTCTGAGGAACACTGGCGTACCGCAGATACCATGCCAGTTTGTACACCATTACCGTGTGGCCAACAACAGGTTGATTACCTTTCAGTACTTTAACTTTCTCAAACGAATGGTAAGTCAAAGAGTGTATTTATTGTGTGTTTCTTGTTCATCCCATGTGATAACTCAAAATGGAGACTAGTTGATAAAAGTAATGTTTTAATTATCATCCAAACTCAGGCAATTCTAAGCATCTCCATTTTTCACTAAATCAGAGTTAAAGCAATTGATATCCTAAAACGTCTGAGGCTGGAGGAAACATTTTGTAGCAAGGACAGTGCCTTGTGTGGCAAAGTCTCCTCTGCTTGACAGGAGGCTTCTGTACCTTTGAAATAGGGAACTCATCTCCTGCTGATAAACATGGCATAAAATTATTTTTAAATCATTATTTACAAAAATGCTAGTGAAGTCACATCTGTCTAGCAGTCATACAAGTGGTAGACGGAACTCACTTGTGGAGGTGCTGTGTTCTGAGTTAATCAGTTTGAGTCAAAATTCCTGAGCTCATTAAGTTAATGGGTTACATTTACAGTGTGCTGTTAGTTTTAGATATTAAAAGAGCTGTAATTATCACTGAAACCCTTGAAATTGCATCTTCTTCTTTGACCAGTTGTATCATATGTAAGTGGATGGTAGTATTTTTTTTTTAATTGTGCTTCTGATTTGAACTGTATTCACATTGCTCATTCAGAATTGCAGGCCACTCTTCCTTATTGTAATTTTTAGTGTATACTTGAAATCAGGATTGGTTGAAAGTTCTGTCTTTCTATGCTTCTGGAGCTTGGAGTATATAGAATATTTTGGTGAAGAAAATATGAAGGAGAATTTAAATGGTCTTTTTCTTATTCTGTGTTTGTTCTGTGAGCTCTAAAAGAGAGCAAACAACTCTCCTAATTTGTTTTTCAATATATGTTCCTTTGAAATTTGTTGTCTAATTAATTAAAGAAAAACCTAATGTGGGAGATGATTTTATATCATAGGTGGTAGATTGTATTTTTTGCCATATTTTTAATATTTTCATCCCATGAATGTGCACAGGTTTAGTACTTATATTTGGAAACTGAAGTTGTATAGGCATGTGTTTATTTCTGTTTAAAGCTGAATTTTGTTTGGTCAAAGGTTGGGCTCAACTTTGGAGGTCATTCTAACCTTTATTATTCTGTGGAATTGATTAGTTGTAAGTCAAGTTGTATTACCTGGTGGTTTTGAATATAAACACAGAGTTTACTGTTGTCACTATGGGGGAGGAAGCAAACTGAATAAAGGCAATTCTCCAAGCTTACATAAACATTACTGATTCAGCTGTGAGTTGTAAAGCTGCTTTTGTAATATTTAAGCCAACTTCAGAAGTCTTTCTATGTGTGAAATAAGTGTCTGAAATTCAGACTAACAAGAATAAAACAGCAATAATATTGTTGGTGTTAATAAAGTGAAATGGACAGAAATAGATTTATCTATTTGTTTTAACATTTCTCATTGTATTTAGTATGTAACACAGTGCAACAAAGACCTCAGCCAGCGAGCCAAACCCAAGTCGGATTCAGTTGTGTCTCCTTTTCAAGAGCTTCAGCAATTGGATCAGGAAAAAAAGGCTGTACACAAAATTAGCCCAGTTTCACCTGTTCATCAGTCGGGGTCTGAGACATCAAACAGAAATAAGTTAAGAGAAATGAGATCAGCTGCAGAAACTGAAGACTCAGTCATACCAGTGGGAGCTGAATCTAAAGAAGACAGACAATGGAAAGAAATGAAGCTACAGCTGGAAGATTTGCCAGGAATTTTGGCGCGCTTGTCCAAAATCAAGCTTACAGGTATTACTGGTCATTTTTTCTCATTTCTCTGCATTCTGCTTGATAGCAGAATTCTTAGGGATTTTACTGGTATGGTTTAGGTTTGCATGTGATAATTCCCACTTTACTGATGCTGAATTGGATCAATTTCATCAAGTATGTGCTAGGAAAATTGTTTTATGGAAGCATTTAATAGTTTTCCCATTAAATTTGTTTAAAAACAATGAGAGGAGCTTGCATCCTGTTGTCAGCTAGTTTCTGGGAAATAAGCAAGCGTTAGTAGACAGACTATGGTGAAACTTGGTAAGGAGGTGAATTTGCAAATAATGTGTTCGGTATTTGAAGTTGTCTTGCTTAAGTTTACCAGTGTTCTGTCTTATTTACATGCCTTTCGCTGTAGTACTGCTGGTTGTGAACTTAGCACTAGAAGTCCCATCATAAGATAATCCAGATAGTTTTCTGTATTAGAAAGGAAAATGTTTGAGTCTGACCAATTAAATTTTATGAAAGAAGATCTGATTTACTTTTCAATCAGTGATAGTGTTGTCTCTTCAAACCGGCAGTTTGTTAAGCAATTGCCTTGCAACCTTAACTACATTTTGTCTTGTTCAAGTAGTAATACTTAATGACTATAAATTACTCCTTTGCCTATAGGAGCAACTATAAATTACCCCTTTGCCAATAGGTAGTGCTATGTATACTTTCATTTCTAAGGAAGCTCTAATGATCTTTCTAAAACCTCATGTTTTCTCTATGATGTAAAGTCCAAGAATTTCTTAAGTCCTTTCCTGGATGCTCTCCAGTGAGTCAAGGGAACTCCTGATAACAAGACTGTTCTTTGCCGTAAAAAAAATGGTTATAATGAATGTCCTGAATTCAGTTTACTTTCAAAAACTTCTTTGTCTTGCAATATGTAAGTTTTCATTGTTTGTATTTCTGTGGAAAAATCTTGCTGACCAAATAGCGTGTACAATGGTAATTTACATTTTCGTCTCAGTGTTGTTAAATCTTGTGTTTTTGATTTGGCACAACTGATCTTGTTTGCACATCCAAATTTTCTTCCTCATTGTTTTTAGAAAGCCTGAGGACATTTGTTTTGTGCTGGTAAAGAGTTTGATGAGATGAAAACATGTATTTTGATATTTACTATATCACTAACATATTAGACTTGGAAATTTCAAACTCAGGTTATATAAAGCTCTCCCTAGCACATTCAGCAATTATCAGGATTATTTGCAGCAACATACAGCCTCAATTATTGTGTCATCTTTCTGCATTATACAGGTTTTATCTTTTTCTCACCCATGCTGTTTAGTTTTAGTAATACTTTGCTTCTCCTGGGCTCACCATGGGTAACTTGGAAGTGCTGTGTGAACAATTAGTTCTTCTGGCATGTTTTCATTGAGGTGATTTTATTGAAGGTGTGTTATGTGAAATTGAATGCTGTGCTAGCTGTCAAAGTAGAACTAAGTAAAAATTTCACTAGATCCAGAAATGAAAACTTCCAATGCTCTGATTAAGAGACCAGAGAGAGAGAAAATTGACTGTTGTTGAAAGCACTTGAAATGTTTTTTAAATGTTTGCTGATGGGGAAGCTCAGTGCTTGTACCACATCTCAGTGTTACTGGTGCTCCTCGAAATTGGAGTTTAAACAACTTCAGCAAGATGTGAGTGTCATTTTCAAGAGAAAACAATTTCCTGAGATACTTTTTTATGTGGCCACAGGGTTGCTGCACAACTCTTCAATAGTTTGTAGTAGCCTCTTTTAACTAGGCAAACACCATTCTAGATTTAAAATAATGTATAAAAGGCAAAGGTTAAGGAATTTCATTCCCTTCAGGATTGTTGTTTCCTATGAGAGTGCCTTTTCAGGTGTAAGCTTGACTGCTAATTACTGAACAGCTGCACAAGCCTGTTGGGAAAGGGACTGTAATTTTAGTTTATCTCTTTCTCTGCTGTGTCTGGAAGAGTTCTTGATGCAAGGTAAGTGTGGCAAACTTTACCTATTGAGAGGGTACAGAGAAACAGAAAAAAACTTAAACCTCTTCTCTTGTTGTGATCTTTATGTGTTTGGTGTACAGATTTTTTTGGAAGTGGAAAGTGTAAAAGAGTAAGTTGGATGAAGAGAACTTTGTAGGAGGGGAGTTCCATTGTTGGTCTTTATTGGTCATGGGATAGTGTAGGAGATAAGCAGGAATAATACTGTGTAATATGTGGAGCAAGGAAAAATTTTTCCAGCTTGTGTAATCATGTAGTCAGATTATATATTCTGTAAAGACTATGGTGTTGTAGTTCNGAAGAATAAATTTTCTGAGGTCAGTTTTTTAAGTTGCAAATGTCATACAACTCAGTTCCTTTTGCCCATGAAGTTCTGATAGATCTCATATCCTGTGTGGGTTTTTTGGCAGACACTTTATTTATACTTTTTGGAGTATAAAATAACAAAAAAACAAACTCTGCATGATGCTAAAATGGGACTTCCTTATGCTCTGTTCTTTTCCCACTGCTGCTGGAAGGGGATTTTTTGTTTGTAGTATGAACTGTACTTCACCTTGGAAAGGAAATGAGTTTTGCTATTTCCATACCCTCCTGCTTCATGTAAACTGCAGCTTTTGTGATTCTGCCATTAGAAGCTCTGCCTTAAAAACAGCAATAGATTTTTGTTTATATTCNATAGATTTTTGTTTATATTCTTTTGCCATAGAAAACAATTAGGTAACTTTTAATAAATGTCACATAATTTACCTTTTTGGGTTCAATTTCCATTGATTCCCATCTCTGTGGTGTTTTATGTTGGCTGCTCTCTGAACAGCTGTATCCTACCATCCAGGCACTTTGAAAGCTAATGCATCTGTCTGATAGGTTTTCAGAATTATAAACGCATTGCTTTCAACTTGATCCTAAAGTTGGTGTGTAACTGAAAACAGGAGAGAGACAAGGGAAGTTACGGGAATAGGAGGAAATTCTAGTGATTTATAATGTGCACGCTCACACGGCATTTCAGGTTGTCTCGTCTTCTAAAATTTAACTTCAAGTTTAGATTAAAGTAATGTTTTCTCCAAGGGTTACAGATGAAAACTCAGATGAACTATATGTAAAACCACAGGAAAATCAAAGTTCAGTTTTTTAGTTTGGGCAAACTGATGAAAGCATGATAGGAAAAGCTGAGTATTCCCTTAGATAACACTTTCAGGTTTTGTGAACATTTCCTTGTTGTTGCTCCTATAGCATATTGGTCTTTCTGTGAGGACAAGCAGCTAAATAGGAACAGACTATCCCATCCCTGGAAGTGTTCAAGGCTGGGTTTGATGGGGCTTGGGGCAACCTGGGATAGTGGAAGGTGTCCCTGCCCATGGCAAGGGGTTGGAAGTAGATGATCTTCAAGGCCCCTTGCAACCTAAACCATTCAGTGATTCTATGATTTTGTGATGTACAACACCCTGTGTCTTTAAGAAAAGACTAAACGTGGCACTCAGTACTCTAGTCTGACAGGGTAGTGATCAATCAAAGGTTGCATCTGATGATCTTGGAGGTTTTTTCCAACCTCCTTGAATCTGTGATTTCATAGCACTTGTCTGAGAAGTGGATCAACATGGGCAGACAAATATGCTAATTTCTGAGCATTTTCAGTTTTGAAGACTAAACGAGGATTTTTTTTCTTGTCTTGTTATAAGAAAATAATTCTGTTGTGTGTACTCAGAAACCGATGGAATTTATTGGCTATATTGCTTCTG
>VZUA01020509.1:70003-93692 GCA_013401035.1 Horornis vulcanius | reverse complement strand
ACTAACTGGGATTAAAAAACAAACAGAGTCAATGACCTCATTCCCTTGATGTGATCTCAATTAAATATACTTTTCCTCCATGAGGGAAGTTGAAGAGTAAATGATTGCTTCCACAGTTAAAGAAAATAAACTTCCCGATCCAAAGGGAGCATTTTCCTATTTATTGCTAATGTGTTGTGTTGGAATATCTGGGTAATGAAGGAAGCAGGGGATGCCTGGTGTGCAAACCCTGTCCAAACAAGAAAAAATACCTGCTTTAATGGGATATGGGAGAGGATGTACTGCAGCCTTTTTAAATGAGATCCTGATAAGTCATGCTGAAATGACTGACTAAAATTAATCTGGAGAAATCAATGGGGACTTTAATTACTGCTGTAACCATACAGTGTTAGAATTTCTTTGGGGTCAGGGTAGTGGTAATGTTACACGGACTGTTTGCCAATCCATTCCACCTTTCTTCTCCAGTAAATGAGTTGGTGTTTTCCCATAATAAATTGGTATAAAGTGCTCTCCAAGATAAGTTTTAATTAAATTCTTTTCTGGAAGTGAGCATGTGATTTATTATCCAAAAGAGAGAAAAAAAAAAAAAAAAAAAAGAATGTAATCACTCTTGGAAATGCAAATGCCACTGTTCACTGTCATTTTCAGTGCATTTTTTTAACTCTCTCAGCTGTACCAATGTCTTTCATGTTTTCTTGTGCATTCCTAAGGAGGATTCAAGAGTTTGGAAACTAACACTGTGTTGTATTTATATAATAAATAAGATCTAGTCTTTCAGAATTATCAATACCTTCATGTTCATTTGTCTGGGGAGGCAGCAGAATCTGTGGTTCTTTCAGAGCTGCTCAGAAGGGTAAAGTTCTGTTGTAGATTCACTGTATTGTAGAAGTAGCCTGTGAATCTGTAAAAAGGCTAAATAGTTATTACTTACTGTAATATGCATGTTATTAAAATAATATTCAGCCATCAATGGATTTTAATGCTTAGAGAAAAGTTGTGATGAGCAGCAAGTTTTTTCCATTGTGTTTTCAGGATTAAATCCTAAGGATCTTATGCAGGTACAGTTCTTGAAATGAGCACTTTGGGCATACCTACTGGCAGGTCTCTGCCATGACATTTAGTTTTTCATCTCAAGTAGTGCTGCTTAATAGATAATCCAGGTATTCTCGTTCAGTAAAGATTAATTTGTTTGCCATTTAACTTCAGACAAAAAGGAGACTTTGTAGGAATCAGGAAGATAAGAGCATTTTGATGCTTAGATTTAAGGTAGCTGAGGTCTGAAACATGTAACTACATCAGAATATAATTTAAATACCTTCTGTTTAATAACTAATAATTTCAGATTGTAAGGTTCAAGGTCATGAACAAGATGTTCCCTAAGTGTGCTGACTTTTAAAGTATAAGAAATTTGTCCTGTCATACTATTTCTTGCCAAAAGTGAGGTTTTTGAGACCTATTATTTGGCTAATTACAATATTAGGATTGAAACTTGGGTAATTTTTATTTTAAGGTTGTGATTTGCAGTACTGTACTGAAGTTACAATTTTGCACAACAAAACTGAAATGGATTTTTATGAACCCACTCAAATTTTGAGGCCATTAACTGTCGTTGGGTCTCTGTGATGATGTGGTTGTACTTTCAGCCCAACGTGGGCAAGTCAAATAGGAGCAATGGGAAGAGAGAGATTGTGCAGTGAAATTACTGTAGCTGCATGCCTCAAGTCTATCTTTGACTCTGCACTGCCTAAATTCCTGCTATAATTTGATATAAAGTATAGATCTCAGTGTGGGATTTTGTCCTACTGTTTTCCTTCTGCGTTAGACTTTGCAGTGATGTGTGAGTTACTGGAACAAATAATTTGTCCTGTGCATGTTGTGTGGGGCAGTTTGGTCCAGTAGCAAATCCTTAAAATAGGGAATACAGAGACACAAGTTGTATCCTCTCATCTTCTGCTAATGTGCTGTTTCTTTTGGGTTTCTTATTTCATCTCTGGCAGTTCTCCTTCTCATTTTTGATTTCTTTTTGTAGTGTTCATATTAATTGTACCCAGTTCCTGGAGCCCCTGTGAACTATAAAAATAGCAAAAAGTTAATCTCCACAAGAGTGCTTTCAGGGTTATGTACAAAGATGCTGATGCATCTTGTTGATGCTTTGACCTGTGTTCTCATATATGTTGCAGCTCTGGTTGTCAGCACCACGTCCACTGGCTTTGCCATGGCCCCGGTCCCTTTTGAGCTCTCCTGTTTCCTGCTTGCCTCCCTTGGAACTGGCCTGGCATCCTGTGCTGCCAACTCCATCAATCAGGTCAGTCAGTCTCTTCATCTGTACAGCAAACTGGTGTCATCCTGGCTTCTGAAATGCTGCCAGGAATGTGACTGGATAACTGGGAGTCCCGTGCCTTCAGCTGCTGCCTGAGCTCTGGACTGCTAAAACTGACACTGCAAAAGTATTATATGCCTGAGAATTTAAGTGGAGTTGCTAGGTACAGTGTGTTTATATAGAATGGAGTTGATGAAGTTTTAAGCCTCCCAATAATAGTGTTTATCTTGGTAATACCCAGGCCTGAGTCTCTGGAAATGACAGGTAGAACTGGGTAAATGGAGTGGAACAATAGCCAGTGGGGCTCCAGCCTTATGGGCTGGATTCTTCGGTTGTGTTATTGTGTGACCTTGTTGGTTCTGTCTTAGGAGTGGCTCAGATCCACTTAAAACATCTGTCGTGGGACTTCAGTGGGATTTTCTCTAGGCTGGGATCATGGTGTCTCCTGTACATCTGCAGAACCTACTGCGAACCTCTACTGTACAGGGGTTGTTCCATGCCAGAGCTGTTCCGAGTGCCTGAACTTGAGCTTCACTGCATGTGTTAACGTGCCTGTGGAGCTTGATGCTGATCTTGGTTCCCATGCACTCATTTGTGAAGCACAGTGGCTCTTGGGCTCTCCCGGCCTCCCAAAGGAAAGCCTAACTACTGAACAGGTAATAACACTTGTGGGTGCTGAATGGAGTTTCAAAGTGTAGTAGCCATGGTCACTTTCATTTGTAAATGTGGCCTGGAAAAAGAAGGAGCAGCAGCAGTGCTCATTGACATTTGACAGCCCTTCATGGTTTCAGCAATCACTTGTGAGTCCTGGGACTCCGGTAGTGGGGGTTTCCTGTGATCCACACCCTGGAGTCAACTTGGTTGAGTTGGGCTCTTTGATGTTTACGCTTTGTAGCACCTCAGTTGTAGGCACCTGATGTGTTTTTCAGGATTGCACCCATCAGCCAGCATTTTGCTCAGCCTGAAGTAAGTCATATTTACTGTTTTTACAGGTTTTAGTGTTTATTTCGCTGAGGTTAAAACTGGGGCAGGCAGCTAACTGTTTTCTCTGCAAAATGGGAAGGATGATGCATGATTTTTAATTGCTTGGAAATGTTTAGGTAGTCTGCCTCACTTGGAAACACATAGATAGCCTTGAAGAATATTTTTAAGTAAGTCACGCTATTTTCTGAAGAATACCTTTAGTTATCACATACATGTTTTTCAAAGGCTGGGTAGAAATGCTGTCATAACTAAGGTGAAGTTTTGCTGGGTTTTGATACAATTTTAGATGTACCCTTTTTTCCTTCCTTCTTTCCGTTACTACGTTTTTAATATTAAAAATTAAATTTGTGGGTTATCCTTTGAAATATTTACTGTCATGTGTACCTTCACTTTTGATGTGGATACTAACAGACTAAGAGAATTAATGATTGCTTATTTAGAGACTCCTGTGCACCTGGTCTTGAGATTTTGCTAGATCTTCTGAAGAGTGACATTCACACACAAATAACTGATTTTCTTTGTCTTCAGCTTCCATGTATTGCTCATTGTATTTTGTCCCAAAAGTAGGCACTTTATAAACTCTTGGAAACCATTTTTTAAGCTCTTGAATTACTCAGGAGTACAGGAATTCTGTGCTGTAATTTGGAGTTGGACACTTGGGATAGGAAAGGGGAGTTAGGAGGAATGTAGTAACTTTGTGCTGGGACTCATAATTCACTCTTTACTCACTGCAAGTTATTCCAGCCTCACGATGTGTCAAACTGCCTTTCACAATTTCAGCTGAACACTTTAGATTTTCACACTCAGTCATGTTGAGCCACTTGCCTGTGTAGAGAGACCTTGAAGGCAGATTGTTACTCCTACTAAAAAAAATAAAGGAGCAGAGTTGATAAGCAACAGGGAGGAGCTGTGGTTGATGATCTGTTGTTTATCAGTGGATCCTTTCAGTCATTAAGTGTCCTTTTCCCAGTGTTCCTGTGTCTGAATTGGCTGGGAATTTAATTTTCCACAAATGCGTAAAGCTTGGGTAATCCATCTTGACCGTTGGAAAGGAGCATGTTTGACTTGGAACTTCCTTTATGGCTACTTTGCTCTGTCCATTGCTCCCCATACGCATCCACTTCTCTGGCAGCTCATGACTCATGTTTCCCCTGTTGCTCCTCGCTATCCCTTAAGGACCTTTTTATATGATAACCGTTTCCCATATTGCCATAAATCTGTACATCTTTAAGGGCAACTCATATTTCCCACTCTTCGTTTCTCTGATAAACCTATGTGCACAATTTACAGTCCCCCCATATGTCGTGGGAAGGTGAAGTGTGAATTGTGTAAGATTCTTCCCTGTGATTTAGGACAGGATGTGAGGAGCTTGGTCCTGTGAAAATGTAATGAAGATTCTGTAAAATTTATGGAAGTATTGATAGAAACTTGTAACTGGTCAGGTTCTGAGATTTGAGGGGTTTTTCCCTTTTTTTTTAATCCCTTTTCACAACTACTTGATTTTAGCGATGTGGTAGGAGCTGAGATGGTTTTTAACCCCACTGAATTAACTATTTAAGTTGACTTAAGTCCTTGGGTGGGAGCCAGGCCTGTGCTGAGTTGTACACAGACGCCAAAACATTGTATTTTGTTTCTTTACAAAGTTGGCCTGAAACAATTTTCTAGAAATCACTTTCTCCTTGTTTTCAGATTATTGTATGTCATACTTTAAACTAATTTTTTTCTGTCTGCAAGAGCCAGAAAGTTACAAAAACATGCTTAAGTGGAGATTCTTGTCCCACTTTCACTGTTTCTGACAAGAAAGCGATAAAAAGCCTTGGTGCAAATGGATGACTTTGTACTTTTTCATTGTTTATAGAAGTACAGTCTGGATATTTATCCAGGTGTGTGTTTAGAAAAATGTTTCACAATCCACAAATTCTAAATTTTAGCAGTGCTTTCCAAGGCAAGTAGAAAGAACACGTTTTGATGGTGATTCTGTGAAATTGGACGATGATTTTTAAGGAGCTTGTGACTTACTGTTTTGTGACTTGAGAGTGAAGAAGTCTTACTGGAAAATACGGACAAAAATTACAAAAGGGAGATGTGGTGCCTGCAAGGTCATTCTAGAAACATCTCGAAAATCTCAAGAAAAGTATCTTGGAATAATTTATGTCAGACAGAAGTTTCAGAGAAAAAAATTTGGGCTGGTGGAAAATGTTATGAATTCTGGGGGATCTGGATAAATATCAGAGGATCCTTGGGTTTTCCCATGGAGTGTGTTGGGTCTGTGGGCTGTGAGGGAGGAAACTCCTATGGGAAGGTGCCAGAGAGGAGAGTGTTTTATTTCTCTTGTCCTCTACCATTGTTTCTGCCTCTGCCTCACTCCTTGCTATCACAATACTTCAGAGTTGTACCTCACACCTAATACAGCATTGCAGTGGTTCCCAGAGACAGTGCTCCCTGGTTTTCTTCCACATCGTCCAACACCACGTTATGTCCTCCAGCCCTTTGGAATTGTACTACAGCATGTCACCACTTCTCAGTCCCACTTGCTAAAACAGCTTTTGTCTTTTTTCCCCTCTCTTTCTAACAGCATTCTTTCTTTTTTTCATCATTGAAGTGACTTAAAATTATTTCAGACAGGTGTTCTTTATTGGTACTCTGTCTTTTGAAAATAACCGTTATTTTACAGTGGGTTTTAATTTAAAAAAATCACTTCATGCATTTACCAAGGGCTGGATTGAGACACATTGTGTCTGTAACTTTACTAAGCTAGCCAAAACCTCCAGAAAATCTCGTAAGAGGGGATCAGTCTTATTAGTTGCAGTTATGGCAAGGAAATGGAAATACATTCTGGGGTTTCGTCTTGTAAACGTTGTATGTTAATCTTGAATCAAATAAATAAATGCTTTAGTGTTGTTTCTTACCACTAACAAGTAAATTAAGTAAACCCTTGGGTTTTTGGTTAGGGAAGACTAATTTTGTAACTTCTTTTTTCCCATATTCCAGGCTCTCATAGAAATGGAGTGGGAGAAAATTATATAAAGTTAGTTAATAATCTTTTGCTTTTTCATAGCTCTGGTTTTTGATGATTTTTGAAAGCTCACTCAAGCTTCAAGGAGTGGAGGCTTACATTTGTATTAGAGAGAAAACATGTCATTTTGAGACTTTTAAGATAGTCACCTCTGATTTATGGAGACGGAGATAAAACATGAAGAGATGTTTACAACACAATACACGGCATTAAAATGTTAGAGGAATTACATGCACATTTTATATGTCAAGTGCATGCTTTTGTAACTGCAGCATTGTTAAAAAGTGGGAGAGAACTACAAAGATGAAAGCAGGATGTTTAAAGTGGTTTGAATTTAGTAACCCAGATAAATTGATGTGCTTGGGTTTGACTGATGGTACCTTGACAAGGAAGTACACTGGGCCGAATGTCTTAGCTGAAGTTAGAGAGCTGAAAATGCGGAAATCTGTAAATATGTTTAACAGAATGAGAGAACAAATTAACATTCCTGTCCCTTCAGGGTCTGATCTGATGGCAGTGTTTTGCTCTTAAAGTCTCATCTTCTCCTGACAGTGGTGATGCCTTAGAAGTGTAGCTGTAACAAGTGACAGGGATGGGTTATTCTTAAAATAATGGACTGAAATTTGGGATTTGAGTTCATTTACCAGCCCAGGGAACCTGTACGTGATCTTTGGTGTAAGATTAACTATGAACGTCATTTGGTTGCTGCACGAGGCTGAATAAAGTAAAAATAGTGCAGCCTTTCCTCCAGTTGTCAGTCGATTTACTGGATTATCCTCATTGAAAAAAAAAAAAAGTCTGGTCTTCTTTTATCTGGTCTAAATCTATTGTCTTTTGAGTTTTGAAACCATCACCTCTTGTCCTGTCACAACAGGCTGTGCTAAAAAAGTTTGTCCTCATTTTACATGTCTTCTTTAAGTATTGACAGGCTTCAATGAGCCTTCTCTTCTCCAGGTGAATGCCTCCACCTTTCCTAGCCTGTCTCCAGAGCAGAGGTGCTCCAGGCCTCAGGGCATCTCCACGGCCTCCTCCTCTGGACTTGTGCCAGCAGCAGCTCCACATCCTTCCTGTGCTGGGACCCCAGAGCTGGAGACAGCTTGGCGTGGCGTCTTATCTGAGAAGAGCAGAAGGGCAGAATCCGCCCCTTGACCTGCTTCCCCAAAAAAAAAAAAAAGAAAAAAAAAAAAGTAGGAACTCTGTAACAGGAAAAAACCCCCACCACCCCAAGGGTTAAAGTAATACATAGAAAGTGGTGGCTAGTGATAGGTACCTGGGTTCTTGATGAAGTGGAAAATGAAAATAACATGATTCTGGCAGTCCCTCTGTCCCCTTTCTCTTTAATCCCAGTAAAGAAATTCAACACAAAAGAGAACAGCAATAGTTCTGTTCCCCAAAACTAGCTGTGTTTTTTGTGTTATCTCCATACCAAACTTCTCCTACCAATGGAGTGTTTTATTGAATGTCCATGGAGTGGGAACTTCTTATTCTGATGCTAATATTATTAATATGCTCTACTCCAAGTTGGAGGAGCTGACCTCTGGCAGAACATGCAACTCACCTCAACTCAGTACAGGAGGTTTTTGCTAAGTAAACTTCTTAAAGTTCTTTCTTGCCCACTTTTGAAATCTCTGAAAATTTATTTTTTTGCTCCTTCCCCTCATAGATAACTGCACTGGCATATTGGAATGAGAGAATTCATTTTGAATGCAAACAAGATTTGCCGCATACAATGTATGTAAAAATGGTGTAGTTGAATGATTGAAGTGATTTAGAAATAGTCTAAAATGACTTTCCAAGGTTTTGGCTTTCCAGATCAGAATAATTCATGCCTAGCTAATAGCATCTTTCCCCTCCTGCCTCTTGAATGATCCCACTGGTAGGCACTTACTGTTTTCCTGGGAATGGTGAATGTCAATCAGCTCAGTCAGTCCACACTCCCACATTCCCAGTTGCTCATTGGGGATTCACACCTGATGCATCTCTGTCTCTCTCTGAAGTCCCTTTGTTTTGACTGAACTGATTGCCTGCAGCAGCCACCTGGTCTTTCATCTGCCCCCCCCTCTACATTCCCACCAGCGATCAAACAACTGGCAGGAGGGGTTATTAAAGCTGGTGTTGAACTCCACACTTCAGGACTGTCAGTGGGAGAGGCAGCCTGGGATGTAAGTTATAGTGGATAATAAATATAAGAAAAGTGCAACACTGGAAGTCTATCTTGTGCTCTAAACTGTGTTGATATATGCTGTTTTGATATTTTAGCTGCTAGGCAGCCTTCATTCGTGGTCACTGAAGATCATAACTTACAGCTCCAACTGATGATTCATAATTGCAACAGTTGGATCAAGTTAGCATGGTGGAATTGTTGATATAGAGTAGGACCAGCTCAGCTTGTAAGGATATATTTCATGAGAAGTGAGAATGATGAGCACTAATAAGAGCTACCCTCTGAAGGACCGATAAATTTTAAATGCAAAGATTATCTTTGCAAAGCATGAATCATTTGACCCACAACTGAAGCTTGATAAAGGGTGTTAGAAAAATACTATAAATTAATGCATATCATTGTTGAAAGAAATTCTCTTTGCTTGCATGCATATTGAGTATGGTAGGCAAAGAGTCATAAAGTGGATGGATTCACATAACCCTTTGGGACTTAGACCGCAGTCACCACTTTGATGTTCAGAAAAGACATTGAAAATGAGTATAATGACACCTTTGTTACTAGTTTCCTACCCTCTGTGGCTCTCACTATTAGCGTAAAGCTTCAGATTCTAGGGGAGTTAAAGTCAAAATGTTTTTATTTGATTCTTATTCTTGTGTTGCATCTCATATATATTCAAATCCAACAATGACATACACAGTGGATAAAAAAATGATTTTAATGTTGGTCCCCCTTTTTATGGATCATCCTGCTTCCTGATTTGATAAAGACGGTTTTCTGTGGATTCACAAAGTAAGTATGTACCATTGTTAACAGGGCAGACTCACTTTCTCTCCCCAGTTGCATTGATGAGCAGCTAATTTCCTAAATAAACACCAGCAAGGTGGTAGGGTGGTAAAAGGGAATTATTGGAGATGTCAGTGTGGGGACTGCAATCTCCTTTGTCCTGCTAGGACAGAGCAAGGGAAATGGCCTTGTGGTCCTCTGTTTTCTTTCCATCTGAAACTGTCCTTTCATCTGCACAGGCGTTGGTGAGTGACATGGGCTGGGAGCGATCAGATTCCTTTCATTCTGAAATACCAATGTGATGGACAGGAGCTTTCGGGTGGCAACTTCAGAACCCCCTTAACTTATGTGTGTACAGAGTTTCTTGAGATGATGTATTTGGATGCAACAGGAAGCTTTGTCTCATTAGCACCACACTCAAAGGTTCTGTGGAAATACTGGGTGCAAGCAAGGTAGGGGATAAGAAAGAAATAATTTACCAAGTGATGAATTGTCAAGAATACTTCAGTGATGTGGGATTTCCTTTAGATCCAATGCCAGATTTCCCCCGGAATCCTGATCATGGGCACAACAAAGGAATTTCAAAGGGCTGAAATGAGGGAATGTGAAGACAGGACTAGACAAAAGAGAAAACCTAGTACTTAATAAGATTTATCTGGCCTTTTGATCCATAGGGGTATTGCCTTTCTAAGCTTAGAAGAGTGAAAATAACTATTCTTTTTTGCCAGTCTTTAAGTACATGTTTTGACATTTTCAAATAGCTCAGTATTCCTTCAGCAGTGCAAGTATTAAATTCTAACTGTACTAGATAAGTAGTGAAAAGTCACTTTCTTTTTGTAATTTAAATGGTGCCATATTCAACCTGTTTATTGCCTTGGATTAGACTCCTGGCAGTTTCAGGAATGGCAATACAGGACCTAGCATACTGTGCTGTATGAAAAAAATCACAACAATGTGGCAAAGTACAACTCGGAAGGGTTAAGGAAAATTATTTCCTGGCTCCCTGAAACAGCCTACGGATACCATTTCTTTGGGGAGTAGCTCATTGAAACACAAATCCAGAGCATTCTTTCAGTCCCTTTCCTTTTGTATTATTTTAGGGTTTCTCTTCAAATTTCCGTTGTTAAAAAATACTACATAAATACCACAAGTTCAGATTCTGCTTTGTCATCTTAGCATTGGAAAGGATTTATGTGCAGTAAAACCTAGTGAAAGTCCTTTTGCTTTAATTTTCTGGGACTGTTGTCTTTGTTAAGATAAAGTTTCATTCTGCTTTGACTTTTGACTTTGTTCCACACTCTGATTGTCAACTGCCTGTGAAGAGTTGACCTGCCTAAGGAAGAGATCATTGTGATTTGCTGCAAGCCTGGGCTGGAGCAAGCACTCAAATGCTCTTGTTTGTATGGGCTGCAATAAGTTCAGTTACTTTGTGTAACTTCCAGTTACTTTGGCTTTTGACTTGTTTTTCCCAAACCTGCAGGTTCCTACAGGAAGGTGTAGTGCAGTGTTGGCTTTTCTGGCTTGATCTGCCACAGCTTGGGACAGGCAAGTGTCCCAAGGGAATCATCCCTTTCTCTGCTCTAGCTTGTAATAGAGGGAAGGAAAAAGAGGTACCTCTAGGATATGAGAAAAGGGACAGGGAGGGTCTTGGCACGCCCTTTTCCTAGGAAAGAGTGATACAGCAAGTGGTAGGAATGTTCCCACTGGAAAAGGAGAGGATCTTTCTCGTGCCCTTGCTGGGACCGCTGGATTTGTGAGGTTAAACAAATGAAACTCTTGTTTTCTAAGGATCTTTCATGTGAGGAAACTCAAAGTGACTGTTAGAGTTTTCTGTAGGGGTCTGGTATATATGTGGGTAAATGTCTCTGTAGCTCATGCAGTAATCACAGAATCATAGATTCATAGAATGTCCTGAGTTGGAAGGGACCCATCAGGATCATGGAGTTGTATATAGGTGTGTTGGTTTTGCACAGCTTGGTTTTTGGTAGCTGGGGGGCCACAGAGGTGGCTTCAGTGAGAAGCTGCTGGAAGCTTCCACCATGTCTGGCAGGACCAATCCCTGGTGGCTCTCAAGATGGACATGCTGCTGGCCAAGGCTGGGCCACTTAGGGATGGCAGTAACTCCTCTGTTAAAACATTTAGGAAGAAAATCTGTCGCAAGAGACATCGATCAGAACAGACACAGGCTCCTTTTAGAAAGTCCGTGGGTTCTTCTTTATTGTGGGATGACCTCCTCCTTTATACAGAAAGTCAGAGGCCAATTTGATTGGTAACACAAAAGGTAAACCTTTCTACCAATTGGTCATCCCGGAGGGACATCAGAAGAAGGTCCCTCCTATAAGAAAGAATGTAAACATTCTTATATTTACAAAACATTGTTCTTCTGTTTACCAGAAGAAAGCCTGGGAAAGAACCCTCTTTAATATCAACACAACCAGGCTTGAAACTCAGGACTACAAAGTCAAAACAAAGCGGGGCACAAGTTTTTTTTCTAGCGAGAGAAGAGGAGGAGGTGAGAACCTGTGAGGGAAACAACATGGAGACACCAAGGTCAGTGGAGAAGGAGTCGGAGGAGGTGCTTTAGGTGCTTGGAGCCAAGATTCCTCCCCAGGCTGTGGTGGAGACTATGATGAAGCAGCTGTGCTCCTGCAGCCCATGGGTCCACAGAGGATGCAGAGATCCACCCGCAGCCTGTGGGGATCCACAGGGGATGCAGAGATCCACCCGCAGCCAGTGGAGGAGGTGCCCATGCTGGAGCAGCTGGTTGCCTGGAGGAGGCTGTGATCCAGTGGAAGACCTGGTGGAGAGCAGGGCACCTGCTTCCAGGCTGGAGCAGCCTATCATTGGAAGAGTGACCCATGCTGCAGCAGTTGTGGGATGACTGTTTGCCCATGGGGGGAATTCATCTTGCAGCAGGTGTGGTAGGACTGCTGCTTTTGAGATTGGACCTATGCTGGAGAAGTTCACAGAGAACTGTCTCGCCTGGCCTCACAGGGGCAGGACTCCTCTCCCTGAGCAGCAGAAGAAGAACTTGGGTGATCAAACCTCCCATGCCCTGTCTCCTTGCGCTTTGAAGGAGGTTTGTCACTGGGAAGGAGGGAGGGAGGGGTTGGGGAAGAAAAGGTATTTTTAAGAGGTTATTTTACTTCTCATTGTCCTCTTCTGATTTTGTTAGTAATAAATTCATTTTGTATCTCTTAAGTTGAGCATGTTTTGCCCTTGGAGTGTTTTCTCCTGGTCCTCATCTCAACTCATGAAGCCTTCATTAAATTTCTCTGTCCCCTGCCCAGGTGTGGCAGGGGAGGGTGAGTGTTGTGGGTACCTGGCATTTGTTTGGTGTCAAATCACAACAACAGGACACCCCAACAATCCCATCCTATGCCTGAGAGTTTTGTCCGAATTCTGCTTGAGCTCTGGCAGCCTTGAGGCTGTGACTGTTCCCTGAGGAACCTGTTCGGTGCCTGACTACCCTCTGGAAGAAAAACATTTTCCAAATATCTAACCTAAACCTTCCCTGATTCAGAAAGTGTGATGACATTAGTATGAAGTACTTAATTATTGCAATTCTTCTTTCTTTTGTCACATTGATCCTTTATATCTTTATTTAAAATGTCACTGTCCTGGTAGTTTGGCATAGATATCACAGTGATATAATTCTTTTGATTTTTCCTTCAAACTCCATAAATAGTTTGTTGGGAAAGCCCTTCTAGGGTTGTCAGGCTGGCAGGTCATGGAGAGCCTGATAAGGCGCTTTCTGACAGAAGGGGTGCACTGGTGGGTGGGCTTGTTTCCAGTTTGGAAAACTCCCTGTCATTTGCAGTACCAGTTGTCTGCTTCAGTGGCAGTGCTCATTTAAACATTTTTGAAGGCACTGTAGCAGGTCTTTGAAGTAGAGTGTGTGGGTTACAGCAGATACAGGTAACAGAGGAGCCTTCCCTTCATGTCTGTGGTGGTAGCACTGAATTTTCTTATTTATTATATGAATTGCAGTAGTGTCTTGAGAGTCTGGTGGTTTTCCAGTATAAGAAGGTAATGATGTGTGTCCTGTAGAGTTTTCCATCTGGGAAGTTATAGTGTGAAAGTATGTGGGTTTGCCTCTAAAAGCCAAAACACTTCTGCGAGTCACACATTTCAGTTTTTCAGGGGAGCATAGAGGGAAGATGGAAAATGGAGTTGATTAGTCTGTAAAAATCAAAGAAGGTAGTTATTGTTGTGAGAGATATCGTCTTGAATGGAAACAAGCTGCTTTAAGCATGTAAAAACTCAAGGACCATCCATCTTTCTGGACATGACTTAACTGAACCTTGGAAGTGCTGCAGGAATTAAAATTTGTCAAAGCTTGTGAGTGTTGGTATAGTTACTGACTAGTGCAGCTGAGAGTTGACTGAGGATCAACACGTGTCATATGCTACAGGAAGCAAGAAGCTCACTGAGAATTGATTTATGCAGATTAGTAATTCTGCTCACAGAATGTTTTTTAATTTTTCCCTATATTGCTGTACACAGATTGGGTTGGATGTTGCTCTAGGCACTAGCAACAAGGTCTGTTGAATCTTTGATTCATGCTTAGGTTGTGCAAGAGCTTTCCAATGTGTGATCTACCTAATTTTTGGTAGGAAGAGCACACATGGCATGTGCAGCATCCATGTTGCCAACTCTTGAGGCATTTGTCAGTGGTCCTAAAAAGATCTCTTGACCCATAGTTGCTAATGGCTGGATTTTTTGTTTTTAAATACATTATTCGTGACGCATTCCCTGGGAAGGTGTAGATTATATATATATATACATATAGCTCCACAATTTCTTAGGTTCTGGTGGGAAATGGCCATCTAAATTGCACAAAAAATTCAGCAGTATCCCCGGTGGGATTATAACGGCTGAGTAAATTTATTTTTAGAATATTTTTATTTGTAGTGTTGAATAGCCATTCGCCACTAAGTGGCTTTTTAAGAGGACTCTGAACATAAGCTGTTTAATGAACAAGTAAACCACAGCTCTGGGCAATAATCCATTTCTTCGGGCTTTTATGAGAGTTGTATGGAAACTGAAGGAGGGGGTTAATTTTCAATACCAAAATTGTTAGGTACATCATCCAGATTAAAAAGCACAGGGCATGTTGGAAGTATCTTTAAACTAGGACAAGAAATAAAATGGGACATGTGGATAGAGATGTAAGAGTTATAGTGGTTTAATAATACAAGCTTTGACTTAAAACCAGACATGTCTGCAGATCTCGGCAGTTTGGTATTCTCAGGTCACTAAAGGCTAACTCTGCCTGGATATGTATAGATTATGTAAATTTTTGAAGTAAACCATACTTCTAGAAGATGAAAATCTGTCCCTATAATTCTTCTTTTAAGACTTCTTATTACAATTGAGATTTATGTTGGTGCTCCCAACAGACATGACAATCCATTGTAACTTCAGAGAGCACTATAAAGGTGCTGGCATTTGAGAGCAGACTGGATAGTTCAGTCTCAAACTCATTTTTATGTTCTGAAATTAGGTACTTCTAAAAATAATAACCTCTTACTAGCTGCTTAAAGACTTGGAATGCCTTGTGTTTATTAAAGGGCATTGAAAGTAAAATACTATCTTTGAAGGGCATCCATTATAAAAGTGTTTATCTGAAATGGCCTTAGACAGCAAGGGAGCAGAATAGGGAGTAAAGAATAAAGTT
The DNA here is from genome assembly GCA_013401035.1 of Horornis vulcanius. NCBI lineage: Eukaryota > Metazoa > Chordata > Aves > Passeriformes > Scotocercidae > Horornis > Horornis vulcanius. The sequence goes on along the minus strand of VZUA01020509.1, from coordinate 78,745 downwards.
ACAATGAAAGGAGGTCTCTGCTGTGTTTCTCTTGCTGCTTGTACTGGTTACAGCCTGATTCCCAAAGGTTTTTTTTACCATTATTCTTGGCCTCTTCCTGGCAGTGGGAGTGTGCAGCAGAGCCAGCCCTCCCTCAGGCAGGCTCATTTTGCTCAGCTGAGTTTTTGTCAATGGGGAAAGCTCCTGTTGGTGTGAGGGTAAGTAGCAGAGCCATGTGTGGAAGGGACAAGTAGAGAGTATCACCTGGAAGGGTTCCAGCTGTGATGGGGAGATGTTGAACTGTGATCTGTGTGTTGAGTGCACATTCTTCATCCCTGATTAAAGTCTTCTGGGCAAGGACCACTCCTGGTGGAAATTATTTGTGCCTCCCCTGTAAAATGACGGTTGACTTCAACTCCCTACTGATCTGAATATTTCTAAAGTTTCTTTTGAAGTCGGGCCAGAAGGTGATGCAGAGGCTTATGAGCAGTGAAAGTTTTGTAGGGAGATTTCAAGCATTTTATTAGAATTACTGCTAGAGTCAGAGAAAATAGATAACCTATAAAGCACAAACGTTCTTCAAGTCGTCATGCAGATGTGATTCCATAGCTGTGGTCATGTTTGGGATTAGCTTAGAGTCGGAGTAGAGTTGATTTTGTGCCAGGATTGTGTAAGAGTTAATCGGTAGTATTATTATTATAATGTCATAATTAGTTTCCAAGTGGCATTAAGTAGGTGACAATGAGGCACAGTGTCATAAAGGGCTGTAAAAACACAACTGGCTGGGAGAAGATGTTTAGGAGATGGTTAGTTAGTGTCTCTTGAGAACAAGAATGAGGACATTTAGGAAAAGGCAAGTTAGAAATGAACAGAAGAGTGTGGCTGGGTTCTGAAGAGGCTTCCCAGGGAATGGTTGTGGCCCTGAGGCTGCCAGAAATCCAGGAGTGTTTGGACAACATCTCAGGCATGGAGTGGGATTGTTTGTGTAGGGCCAGGGCTCCATGGTTCTTGTGGGTCCCTTCTGTCTCAGGGATTATGATTCTGTGACTGTGGTTCTTCAGCCAGTGCAGAGGATTGGATGTTCAAGGTTGTGGTGTTGGTGCTTGTGTCTCATTTGATGTCTTTGGGATTTGCTTTGTTTATTTTTCCGTTTCATTACTGACCACTTGAACTACATTGAGACGTAAAAACTGAACACAAAATCTAGGAAAAAAATCCCAAACAACCAAAAACTGAAAGCCCCAACAAATTCCACCCCTAACAAGCTGCTACTGAAAATTGAAGGTAGTGGACAGCAAATTGCTTTTCTATCCAGAAGTCCAGCCACTGGATTCATTTGACTCTCAAAATCTTTGTTTCTGTTGTCACTGCTAACCTTCTGTTAGGTTTGCTTGGAAAGCTGTAACCTTTCTTTCTAAGTCTGGACTTTGCTTCAAGTGCTTTTTTTGTCTCTTCTATTACAGGTTGTTGCACTTGTGTGTTTTTTGTTTTTGTAGTTTTTTTTGTGGTTAAAAAGATAGGTAGGAAAGGCTGATTTTAAGTATTTGTCCCAAAGAGAGGAATAGAATAAAGAGCCAAGCGCTTAACTGCTTTGAAATGAAACGTACTTACCACAAAGGGCTCTTTACATTGCTGGAGAATGTGAAGAAGTGGTGCTTGGGGATGCTTTTGGAAGATCTGCTGTTTTCAGTGGAATCTAGAGCAGAATGATGAGTAGAAATGGTTGGTTACATCTAAAAGTAGGTTTTCTCTCTGTTTTGTGTTTTAATTCTCTGTTACTGCTGAGAATACGAAATTTTTAACCATGCTTCAGGCAGTAATGGTAGAAGCTTCCCCCTTACTGCTTTGCCACTCTTTCCAAGAAGATCTGTCCATAGGGGACAGAATTGCAGAGCATTTCTTTAAGCCACTCTCTCCATTGCTCAGTGTCTGTTATGGTGCTGCTTTGGTGATTCAGATTCCATGTGTAATTGTGACTGCAACACTTCCAAAGAAGCCTTTCAAATAAGTTATCCCATTTGTTGTATAATATTGCTGACTTCAGATTTGCAGCCCAGGTGCAGAAGACTTTCTTCTGGGTCTCCAGACACTGGAGATATACTGGACACGTATGCTTGGATACATGTTTTTAAAATGCCGGTGAGTTCTGTGTAAGCATTCTTGCTGCAGGCGACAGTCATTGTATTTCAGAAAGTGGCATTAATTGTGATAATGTAGCATGGAGCTCCTCTTTGTGAAATTCAAGTCTTTTTAACATCGCCACCTTCAAAGACAATAAAAATTCCAGTCTGCATTTATCTATTCCCATGTGAGGGGTTACTGCAGTGTATATTGTATCATTCCATATGAAATTCTTCTGCTTAATAGTCTCATTTATACACAGTTGTCTGAGGTCAGTTTTCCATTTTGCAGTTGTCAAACAGCTGTCAAATTAAGAGACCAGATCCCAAAGTTCATTTACATTTTATGCCATTCTTTGGGTGCCTGTTTCATATCTTAATATAGCTAATGATTTATCTACATATCTTAGTCTTCTTTCTGCACTTGTTTTTCACAGTTGTTCATATCCTCTCTTCAAGAGCAGCCTTTAAACTAAAACATGTGTAACATTCATTTGGTGAGGCTTAGTTATACAGCAAAAGGAAGATGGTTCTATATCTTCAATGCAGGCAATGAAAACAGTTTAAATTTTGCCTCATATTGATGATAATTTAAATTTTGAACTGTGAAGCAGAACAATAAAGAGAAAGTTCTGAAATGTGCTGCTAGAAATTACAAAACAAAATTTCCATTTTATTCATTTATTCTTTTTTTTTTTGGTTTTGGCTAGTAATTAACCCAGCTGTTGATTTTCTCCTCTAACTTTAGATTTCTTGTCTTCAGTAGGAAACCAAAATAAAAAGGGCTTTGTTCACAAATCATCTTTGTAGTAAAATGTATTCATTTTTCATCATGGGGAATATCAAAGGCTATCACATGAGTGAGAACACCGAGACTAAATTGAATACTGTTTGTGGTTCTGTGGTATGATTATTCTAACATCGGTGAGTTCCAAGCATAAATTTATATGGTGAAGATTTAGGAGTTGTTTTCTTATTTATTTCCACTGGTGTAGTGATCAAAGGGATATCCCTATACATGCCATTGATGTCTTACTACAAAGTACTACTGAAATAGCCCGAGGTAGCCATCTACTTTATAAAAATTCTTTAAAGACAGGTAGGACCCTTGGGAGTTAAATGAATACTTCGGAGCTCAGTGTGTTGTCAGGGGAGGAAGGCAAGAGAGGTTCTGTTACACGCCTCAGCAGTTCTCCGTAGTGCTGAGATTTAAAGGGCTCTTTTAAAATGTTGCCTTAAATTATGGTCACTGAGGGAAGTTTGTCTGGGATATGCCAGGCTGGAGAATGTTCCTGTGCCATTTCAACATCATTCACTAGCGTATTCAAGCAGTGAAACTTGATTAGCTCTTTCCAGGTTTGGGGGGAAACATTCTGGTCTATGCCTAAGTGTTTGTAGCTGCTTTACATTCTGGAAAGAGGTTGTTTCAAGGCTGTCGATACTCCTTTGTTCCAGTCGTCTCAAGACGCTGTGCTTTGCAAAGGAAAGGGAAACAATATTCGCACTATTTGCTGCATTTCATAGGCAATTATTAGTTTTTTCAGTTGATGGGATCTGCATTGAGATTGTAATAAAACACAAGTCTGTGTGAAATTGGATGCAGACTAGGAGAGAAGATAAAAAACAAGTGAAAATTAATGACAGATGTAAAAGTTATTACAATAACGTAGTCATCTTACAGACTTTTTCCAAACTATATTTTTATTTCAGCAGATGTCACTTGAAATATTTGGAGTAAATCATCTCTTTGATTTCAATTATGATCTTCAATACTGAAATAGCTTATTTGTGATGGGTTCCGACTTATTTATGAGCAGGTTTTTACATTTGAGGGCAGTTGTAGAGTTGTTCTGAATGGCAGGATGCAGAGTGCTCCAGTGACTGTCTATAAGTCTCTTTTAAAGGCTTCAGGTACCACTAGTGTTAACTCCAGAGTCCACAGAGCCTCTCTGAAGCTGGGAATCCGTCATTATCACAGCTGGGACATGGGGAGTGGTAGGACTGATTTGCCTAAAGTTCCCTAAGAAAAATTTGGGCAAGCTCAACTTTCTGGTACTTGTTCAGTGCTGAGCATAAACAGCACTTCTACTAAGTAACTGTGAAAAACCTTTCCCACTTGTTTTAAATCATAAGCAAGCTTTGTTTTAGTTTCTCACATAAAAAAGACCATCCCAGGGATGGTCAAGCCAAAGGCTATCTGATGCAAGGATTCACTATTCAGCAGGATTCATGGATGACCCTCTGTCTCAGACCCACTGGGTCTGTTGCCTGTTGGCAGCGCTGGAAGGAGCATGATGCACTTGGGAGTTCCTAGCAGCTGAGACTTTCTTCTTGTCCTCCATGAAGCATAACTGGGCAGCTCCCACCCACTCTCTGGGTTCCTGCAGAGGTAGTGGGAATTCCTGGGAAGTGAGAGCCTGGAAAAGGCTGGTTGGTGCCTCCAGCTCTTCCCCACTTCTGCATTGTTGAGGTTCCTTCTCCTTTTCAAAATCCCTTGAGCTTACCCTGCAACACTTGTTTGGAGTGGAGATGGAAAAGGATATTTTTCTTTAGAAGGTGAAATTCCGTAACAAAATTGTATGGTAGTAGATACTTAACCTTAAGATAATGTACAGCCATGAGGAGATAAGTCTCCACAAGACTTTCTAGCGGTTTTTTTGTCAGAGACAACGAACCCAAACTGCATCCCCAGAGGATGAAGGCCCAGGTGCAGGAGGGATTTATACAGTGGTTGTGTATGTGCAGGGCAGCATCCATCCCTCAACAGGCATGTCCGTGTGTATGCACACACACTGTTAGTGAGGACAACTGAGAACAGCAAATTTGATTAATCAAATCCCAAAGATAATTAAAATGTCGTAAGATCTCTTGGGACAGCAGTCAATTACAGCAATCAACACTCTCTGGTACGGTGTCTCTAGCTTTTGTTTCTCTTTTCTTTTTTAAAATAATTTCTGAATAGTGACTGACTCTTCCACAGACCCATCTATTCCTACCTTCTGGTGTCCTTCTCCAGGAGAAAAGTTGGGGTTGATTGGTTTCTTTTTCACAGGTAACAGAACATTGGCATTTATGCCTACACACCAGTTTCTGCCTCTCGATATCTAAGGTAGTGCTGGAATTCTTCACTATCAGCTTCCACCCTTAAAGATCTGGAATTTCTTATGTATCACAGAAACATTTAGAAACTTTGTTCAAACCTATGCATTAGGAACCATATATTTTAAAATTAGGCATGAATTACACATCTAGATAGCCTATGTTCTTGATGTGATCATGCCAGTAAAAGATCTGATTTACATGGGATGGGTGTGTGCAGTTTCTGCTGAGCTTGAGCAGAGCCAGCTGGGAGGCGTGACCCCAAGTCTGCAGAAGATACACATAACTTTGTGCAGCCTTATCCTAATGAGGGTATTCCTTGCTTTTGCTGCTCAAAAGTGACTGAAATCTTGATTTTGACATGTGGGAACAATGATTTTAGTTCTTTTTTTAAATCGTTGTTGTGTAGTCAGATGTTCAATTGCTGTGTGGAGGGAGGGAGGTTCAGCAGGTTACAGTGTGGTGACTTCGGGGTTAACCCATCATCTAAGAGATGCAAAATGTGCTCCATGTGGCTGGCTCAAAGAATGGCTTCACTGCAGTCTATTTCTTGGTCCTTAGTGCCCATTCCAGAATGTTTTTTATTTGGTGGAGGGAATGCGCATGCTTTAGCTGCCCTCTGGAGTGTTACTGCTCTCATCCTATCTTTCTCACCTCCGTGTTGACTTTTCTCAGGAGACTTAAAAAGAAGATGTCTCTCTCCTTCCATGCCCAGCTCAGCTGAACAGTTGCATGTGTTTCAGATTGGGTGTGCTCAGAAACTTCCCCCCCCTTTTTTTTTTTCTCCCTGAACTACATAATTTGTTCCAATAAAATGTTTTTGATTTTTTTTGTTGTCTGCTATTCTATAGTAGCCTGGAGGCAAAGAGAATTTGAGAATTGTGGCCTAGCTACCTTGTACTGTTGTGCGTCCAATACAGGGTTTACCACGCTTGTGTTCACCATATCCTTTTATCTCTTTATTTACCCCAAATGGACCTGGAGCTGAAGCCGATTCAGTGTCAGAGTAGTGTGGGAACCAATGGATCAGATATGTTCTAGGCAGAAAAATAGCATATCCATTGGTGACCTTGCTGACAGAGCTGAAAGCATCAAAAAAGTTTAGACATGTTAGATAGAATGCCTCTTAACAGGGATGGTTATGGTTAATTACTGAAATTAAAGGTATTAGAAAGGAAGGAACATTTTTCTCTCATGATTCGTTTGGTTTGGCTCTGAAAATCCATACTACAAACTGGATGCTGATAAATTATTTTTGCACAGATCATAAAATTAGCAGTAAATTTATATAAAAAGGTATAAATTAGAGCATTCAAATGTTATTTTTATGGCATATGAGGTGGAATTATTTTAATGTAAATGGTTTATTTCAAGGCAACTCTGAAATTGATAAATAAATCTTTTCCGTTCCAGTGCTAAACATGTGAAATGTAATCTTGTTGAGTCTTACATCTACAGGCCCACATCTTTGTGTTTGGAGTAGGGTGTAGGTGCTACTAATGTATGTAACAGGTGCATGTAATTTAGCTGTGGAACTAGTCAAAATACCTTTAATCAGTTGATGTCAAACCTTATGTGTCCAGGCTTTTTTTTCTCATGCTCTCCCTTTGGTGCTTTTGTGACAACGTCCGGCAGGATCCAGCAGTGGGATGGAGGAAGGACCTGGTTGCTAAAATTTAAATCTTTGTGCTCTAAAGTAACAGCTGCAGGTACTGGAAGTGCAGTGATGTGTTTCAGCTTTTCTGCTTTTATGTAGGCATTGGTTTGGGAAACGGCAGGGTTGTGAGTGATGCCCTGAGGAGCACAAAGACCAGTGTGTTCCTGGGACTGGGGAGCTGTTAAAGATACTTCAGCATCAGTCTGTGTGAGAAACACAGCTGAGTCTTGAATGTGGAGAGAACAGGGTGTTCATATGGTCAATCACTTTCAACATCAAGTTTTTGGGATATTTTAAAACAAACGCAGTGGAAACAAAGCATAAATATGGAAGATGGGACCACTCACCAAACCGGCTTTTCCTGCAATGGAAATGCATAGCAACCAGAAAAGAGCCTCACTGCTTATCCAAGGCATGGATATGTTTTTATGCATGTAAAAGGCAAGTTGCTTCCTGACTCTGGAATATGAGTTTTGCCAAATACCATTTCAACTGGGACAGAAACAGATTTGCTGGTGGACTGGAGTAGTGTGAGCATCTGACAGCAGATGTGAGCAGTAAGTGAGTTTCGTTTGTTATTTTGCAATAGGTGGAGTTCTGCTTTAAGTTATTTGCAAGGATTTCATTTCTCAGGCAGTGTATTTGGTGTGTATATTCCCTGCTAGCTGTGTTACTGGAGGAGAGGTGTTCAATGGAGTTGTCTTTCTGGGTGGTCCTTCCAATATAATCAAGGTACGCACGGCAGGTCTTGTCAGCGTGGGGCTCAGCTCCACAGATTTATCATGTAAGCAGCAGCCAGAGCATGTGGCCAAGGAGCTGTTCAAGGATCCTGTGTACAATTAATAAAACTAACTTTTGAAGTGGCCTTTTTCTTTAATTTTACTAAAACAATTGGAACCATCAAGTTTTCCCTTTGAAGTTAAATTTTGTCAGCTGAGCCTTTATTTCTGCAGATCACAGATTCATAATCAGATGTTAAATTTATTCCTGAGATGTTTGTAGAATTTGTTTTCTGGAAAGCAAACCTTAATTAACATTTAGCTTCATCTTTAGAGTCTCCTCAGCAATTAATTGCAAGCAAATGCACAAAAATAAAACGTTCCTTTGACAGATATTTAAAATAGCCATGGTAGTAAGAACAGTGTTAAACACAAATACTGGCAAAAAAATTTTGGAGGCCATTTTTAAACTTTTAAAAATCCTTTTACTTACAGTAAGTATTTTCAAGTCATTTATTTAATTACTTACTTTTTTTTCTTCTAATACAGTCTAAAAAGCAAATGTTAGTTGCTGCTATTAAAATATTTTTTGGAAAACCTATTTGGGAAACTAGAGAAAATATATTAAATGGCACACTTAGGCAGGGTCAGAGGGACAGAAAACCATAAAATAATTTTGATTAAAAAATTACAGGAAAATAGCTTTTGTTGCTGGTTATAGTAAAGAAAAAAAAAAAAAAAAAAGCCAACCCAGCAGAAAACAAGGCAGAGCTGTAGTACAGGGGGTGTGTGCAAGAATATTGGCATTTCTTTTATGCCCCTTGTGAAAAGATTTCATCTTTATTCTTTGCCCTCTGAGAAGACTTCAGCTCTAATGTTCTGGGTAGCAGAAGACATCTGCTCTACTTTCAGCTTTTAAAGCATGGTCAGCACTGAAGTTAGATAGACAGCAGCACTAATCATGTTAAGCACAGTCTCCGAAGTGAATGCAGAATTAATGCATTAATGTTTTAGGGTCCGGGGCTAGGGCGCAGGACAGGGTGTGCAGCTCCGTGCCAGCGCCGGCCCAGCCTGGAGCTCCCTAAATCTTGTTGGTTACACCTCGAACAGGAGCCAAGCCGTCAAGGAGCTCCCATTGAAGTGTTTGCCACACCAGCCTCTGGGGTAG